>JAJJMC010007942.1:749262-849222 GCA_023531435.1 Papaver californicum | reverse complement strand
TCATAATATAATAAGAAGAACGATAGTGGAGATCGGGACAAGTGAGACTCGCTACTATGACTATAAATAGAAGAGAGCATTCAATGGAGAAGGGGTTGGAAAAATTGAAGAGAAAAGGAAGGAGAGAGAGAGAAGATAAAAGAGATTAGAAGAAGAAAGTTTATTAGGTATGATAGATGATTCATTAAGATAAAACATGTATCTGTTTAAATTCCTTAAGAAATGTATTTGTAATTGTACCTTGGATCATATTTCTGATCCATCATCCATTGAATCGTAAAAATGTTTATCAAATTGTTATTTCTTTAAATAATTTTATGTATCAGTTTATTATGCAATCTTCAAATTATTGGTTGTTAATAACAATGGGAAGATTGACATAAACACTACATACAGACTATAACTACATCAACCACAATTATAAAAAAATACCACCACCCTATAATTTTAGGTATAACCTCTTTAAGAAATCATTCGCAGTTGTACATGCATAACCACACAGTACAAACTTCTAAAAAATGTTATTGCACTAGACGTCACTTACTACTTTTGTTTGCAGGCCCACAGATGGAATCAGAAGTCATCTTTTGGGCGAATAAGCTAGCAACGCGAGGCAATTTAACTACAATGGTCAGACGCCTGGAATCACCAGAGCAGACCCACACAAGGTCAATTTGTGGCAGCAGGAGTATGCTCCATAGTTCTTTTCTCATCGGATCGAATAACAAAGGACGTGGACCTTAGAATTGTACTGCAACTTATTTCATCGACTTTTATTGTCGTTTTTGAGTACTAGATAAAAAGTTGGTGTCTAGATTTGTGGTTTTATCTGATTTTGAATTACACATAAATGAATGTGAAATCAGAGATTACATAAATGTAGTTTGTTCCTATGTTGTAGCTAATTGATGAAATAGCTAATTGATGAAAATTGATATTATTAAAATCATAATATCTATATGAACGGTTTTTAGTTTCTCATTTTACCATCTCCATGAACGGTTTTGGTTTGTTCCACAATTATTTGAATAATCCATAAAACTAATACCAAAACAAAACCGTTATTTAACTACCAGAAAATGCTGAAAACAACTAACGGATTACATTAGAACAAGAATCCAAGGTTATCCACTAGATTTAAAACTAGACTGGTTTTAAAAAGGCTATAGTACCAAACTACCGTTCCCAATTATCATTGTTATCGGGAAAAATAATAATTTAGTTAGAATGACCACCATAACAATAAAAATTAATTGTGAAACACAATTTTTCTGTTTGATATCGTATAGCAGGGGTTTAGTTTTCTTTAGCTTGGTTTTTGACTGTTTTTCTGTTTATTTTTTTTGCTTAGTTTTCTTCCATATAAGAATAAGGTTGGCCAATCTTTTTGCCCTTATATTAATATGCAGTCGTTTCAAAATATTTTCTTTAAATGCGTGAAGGTTTGTCAAAGTGATGTTTGAAATGTGACGGGGATCTAGTTCAATGTCGTTCTCAATCACACGATCATTTCTGGAGAATTCACATATACTTAACTATGGATTTAACTTTGGAAAGTGGTGCAAAATCCAGATAAAAATGGCATCTTTTTAAGGCCGGTGATATTGGTCGACGTAATCTTAGAGAAAGGATTGGATCCGGATAAAAAGAGATATTTCAAATTTTCTACCGCAATATATCCATCTCAGCCAAGAATTTTGGTGTTTTCTTTCAAACATTACTAGATTAACAAATTTATCAGTGAATCATATATCGAATCATATATCCAAGAGTTTCTATCTTCTACTACAAAAACTTCAACAATAAAAAGGATGCACATGCCCAAACGAAAATCTTTTTAAATTATCCTTGTCCTTTAAACCAACCCAACATAACCTAAAATACACCAAACCTTATAAAGGTTATCAAGTCTCGTTCAGGTTCCAGTCACACCAAGTCAGACTTTTTTTCCTTTCAGACAGTTGAAACCAAAAAGGGTTACAACCCGGTGCCAACATAATCAGTTGAAACGAAATTTGGTTTCAACATAAACTTATCCCTAATACGAATAATATTGGTTTGGACGACATAAACTTAACATATCACCAACAAAATTAGTTTTATAGAGAAAAACTCTACAAAATAAGTTGAAACCAAACCTGGTTTCAACATAAAACTTAATCATTAACATCATTGGCTTGAATAATAAAAACTCGACAAAACCGATTGAAACCAAACTTGGTATTTATATATACTTAACGCTCCACCTACAAAACATTGGTTTCAATAAAAAAAACTCGACAAAGATCGATTGAAACCAAACTTGGTCTCAACATATACTAAACTTTTCACCAACAAAACATTGAAACGTTGTTTAATTTGATCAAAAACTGTTGAAACCAAATCGGGTTTCAACATAAAACTTACTGCATCACCAACATAAAAATTGGTTTTAATGATAAAAATTCGACAATATCAGTTGAAACCAAACTTGGTTTCAACAAAACTGAACATATCACCAACACAAACATTTCTTCCGACAACAACAATTGAAAATACAAAAATAAAATTTATAAAAACAAGAATTAAGATAACCACATAATAACACTCCATTCACGTCGTTAAATCTTTTGAAGTCTTCTTTTCTATTTTCTTCTCTCTCACGCATGTTCTTCGCTTCATATCAAAAGCTTTTGAACTTCCTACAAATCTATGAGAGATTTTTTATTTGGATTTTTTCTTGCGTGAGGGTGATGAACTATTTTCAGAATCGGTTCATATGATTTGAATATTTTAGAATCTCTGGTTATACCACCTCGATTAGGCATCCATTGGTTTTCAGTTATGGTAATTTCAGGGTCTTTCGTAAGCTTGGTATATTTGGAAAGTGTATTAGGTGTAATCAACTATTTTTTTAAAGAAAATTTGGGTGTTTTGTATCAATTTTGTTGAATATGGAGTTTTTATAGATCCCAACTTATGGTTGGATTTTTTTGTCTAGTAAGTTTAGTCACTTGGTGTTTTATACCATTTTATGTTAAATCCATATGGTTCTATCATAAAAAAATTTCACAAAATTCCAAGAAAAACATTAAATAACTTTTTGGGTTATGCTATGAATTTGGTATACCGCCAATTTAGACCTTAGAAACAAATGGTATAATGATTTGCAGTACTTGTCTAATAGAGTGTGAGAAACGTAACAACGAAATACAACGGGGATATATGGGAAAGAGCCACTTATTCTACAGGTTATTCTTAACACAATATTACTCGGTCATATCTCAAAAGAGTAACGCTAATGATCCAACAATGTATTTGTGTCGAGGATTAAAACGTCCGACGTAACTAAATAATCTATATTATAAGATACAAAGGTATTTTTTCCAATCGACGGCCATCTACATTTCGGGATTTAAAGGACGGCTGAGATTAAACACCTAATGTTGTTTTTACGAACGGACGAAGATCTATATTTGTGTTAGATAACGGACGGCTTAGATCGAACATCTATGCCTATTAAACTGACTTAACTACATAGTCTGCCTAGGTAACCAATCCGATTCAAGGGCCCACTCATTTATTACTGGTGTACTCCACTGGATCGGAAACACTTAGCCGCTACTTCTCCATGAATTGTCAATTTATTACTGGTTCAATCTACCATACTTCTCCTCTCTCGCACCAGGATGCGTCTTCTCCATTAATTCCCGGCACCAAACTAAAATGCTCTCAGCCGTTACAGATTCGAAATATGTTTCAGTCAATTGGATTAATGACCAATATTGGGTTCTTCTTTGCTCTTGCCATCTTCTAATGTTCTTTGAACAGTAACCAAACCCTAACCCTTTTCAATAGACAAATCAAACCCTAATCGTTGCATAACACCCTGATTTGCTCCCATATTCAAAATCCCCTTAATTTAAGATATCCTCTCATTGAATTATTAACTTAAACACTCCAATTCATTCCTCACTCCACGTTAACAGTTGCACACACTTTCTTTCCTATTGTTCGCTCAACGAAACTCCGACTTCTGATTGGCTGAAACACAATTTATCCCCCTTATATTTTGTGACCGTTGAATTTTAATGAAAATAATTCGATCTCTTGTTCCACGTTAAAATGTATCGTTCACCTTTCTTTTGTGATGGTTGGTCGACGAAACCCTTACTTCTGATTGATTGAGATTTTATAAAAATTCTCAGACCACGTTTACATAGTTTTCATAAAATTCAGACCGTCGGATTGAAATTGAAATTTGTAAAAAAATAAATTTAAAACACTTATATGCGGAAATATTTTTCTAATATTTTCCCCAATTTTTTTTATATAATTAAAAAACAACTAAAACAAAAATATATTTTTAGGCCATAAAAATGTACTCCCTATTAAAATAGGAGAGAAAAAAATCCTATGTAAACAACAAAGAAAATTATATTCTTAGATGACAAAAATATGGTAAAATTTTAATTGTGGTGTTTTAAGTATCATATAAACAACCTTACACTTTTTCACTGATAGAAGATTTATTAAAAAAAGATAGAAGATTTATTAATATGTAAACATGAATATGTATATGGGTACTTTGCTGGTTAGTCCAAAATATCCGGACCAAGCTAACCATAAGTCCATCTGAGAAAACCTAAATATTTAACCATAAGCCTAAAAACGTTTTGAAAACTAACAATTACGGTTATGCCCATCATGTGGAATCATCCCATGAACTCCTTTTCTCCATACATGTGAACAACCACGTTTTCCACCACTCTCTCACTTTAGTTTCAAAATTAATTAGGTAACTGATAAAACCTCACCCCACGTTCCAAAATTAATTAGGGCACCGATAAAAACCAACCGAAACTTGAAAATCAAAAAACAACTCTCATCCCCTCTACTAGCATCACCAAATCAACATAATCAAAATTGATAGTTTATAATATGAAAATTGACCCAGTTTTTTTTCCAGTACAAGCATTTGTATACTGTTCTTTGATAATATCAAAATCGATCCAGCTTTTTTCAATACAAACATATATATACTGGCAGTCCAATTTTCTTTTCAGTATATATGTACTTACAGTTTATATAACCAAATTAGTATAACCATATATGTACTGACTCCATTTTTCTTTTCAGTATAACCATATACGTGTTTGCAATAATCAAAATTGACAATTTGTAATATCAAAATTGACCCAGTTTTTTTCAGTACAAGCATTTGTATACTGTTGTTTAATAATATATATATCAAAATCGATCCTACTTTTTTCAATACAAACATATATGTACTGACAGTCCAATTTTCTTTTCAGTATAACCATATATGTACCTACAGTTTATATAACTAAATCAGTATAACCATATATGTAATGACTTCAGTTTTCTTTTCAGTATAACCAAATCAGTATAACCATACACGTGTTTGCAGGCCTTTCCAAAGCTTTTTGCTATATTGACCATGTTTACCACATTAGTCTTGATGTTATTTCCACAACCTTCAATCTTTGTTGATATCCTTGGAATTTTATACCTGTAAGAGGCATCATCATTATTACGTATCAACAAATCACTCACCATAAGTACGTATCAATATATACGGCATCAACAAATCACTTTCACCCTAAGTACATATCAATATGTACGGTAGGATCATATTCAAGCATAAACTAGGCTAGGGGTTTATACAGTACATAATGATATGTATTGCATCAATGATTTATTTTTTCCTAAGTACATACTGATATGTATTGTAGCATCATATAAAAGCATAAACTAGGGGTTTATACAGTATATATTGATGTGTAGTGCATAACAAATCAATTTTTCCCTATATACATATCGATATTTACTGTAGGATATCATATTCAAGCATAAACCAGGGCTAGGGTTTTATACAGTACATAATGATATGTATTGCATCAATGACTCACTTTTTCTCTAAGTACATACCGATATGTACTATAGGATCTAAGTACATACCGATACGTACTACATCAACGAATCATAATTTGAAAGCGTGATTTTCATTTATTTAGTTAAAAATAAATTCTAAGTGTGCATAGAGAACTGGTTGGACATGACAAAAAACATAATCACTTTCACCCTAACTTTGAGAAGAAGGAATTTGAATAAGATAGGACAAAAAAAAGTATTCAAAGGAAACAAGATAGAGCATGTACACAGAGAACTGGTTGGACAACTTCAGTAAAAAGGTTTAAGAAAACCTATCCATTATTTATTTGCCTATTATATTAATTGTTTTCTCCGAACATCCTAAGTTTTATTAGCAACCATGACGATATTCAACAATTATTATCTTTACAGTGAAGTTCATCACAATGGCACGCCATGTATTACTCGGTTATCTCGAAACAGAAATGAATATCAGAAAAGGGGAAATAACACTCACTTCAGTTGATTCGGTAACGCAACTGTTGGGAGGTGATTGTTCATTACTCCACTTGCTGGAAGATCTCCTATATTTAAGATCAGGAGAAGGGTCGCATAAACCAGAGATATATAATCTCTATTACTTTCTACAAGGATCGAAGATGGAACTCGAAACATATCCAATCTATGAAAAGAAAAAACATGCAACATTAACAGCTATATAATATTAGGTAAGTACAATATCCATTTTATTACTTGTATGACAATGTTACACTAAGACGACAGAGCTCCAAAACTATGTCAACTTCCTCATGTTGTACCTTTTACGGGCCTTTGGGTTTTCTTTATAGTAATACATATTGATATGTACTGAGTGAAAACCCAGTACATATCACGTTTGATATTGTCTTCTTGATAAGCAAGTTGATGGTGCCAACTCCTGCAGACCCCATTATAAAATATTAGGTAAACAGTACATCAAACTATCCACCAAAAATCATAACATGGATCGTTGTTCAAAAGATAACTACTACTATAAAGAATTCTATATATGACGATCAGGAAATGAATCAAAGTATAAATAAGACAAGAGAGGATGAATATTAGGTCATAATGTTAATCGAATTATTTTCGGAGACTAAATCATGTTAATCACCATTCTAAATTCATATTTAGAATCCTGCGTACAGTGTTAAAAGATTGATCAAATATAAACAAAGATCAGGTCTAGAATATTTGTGGAAGAAAATCAAAATGTCACACTAAAACGATGAGAACGTTAAGCTGATTACAAATCTATGTTCTAATTTTGGATCAGGTAAATGAATTGAAAATTAACTCAGCTTTAAATTTTTATAAATCCTAAAATAAAATTTTCAGAACTGTTTTTCCTTAAACAACAATATACTTAGATGTTTAATATCAGACAAATAAGAAGAAAGCTTAGCCTTTTCACTGATGTTGCTGACGAGATTTCTACAAATCAGATCGATCCGTATAAACTAACTGATCTATCAAGAAAAAGTTTAAAACTGAAAATGATGCACACACCTAAGATAACTTAAATCAAATCAGAAGAAAACAAAATCCAATCACCTACCAAAGAACAACCAAAAGACGATAATTAAAAACCCTATTTTTTTTTTAAATAACAACTAAAAGATGTTTAAAATCAAGATTTGGAGGATGTTAAGAAGACTTATCTTTTGAAACATCAACAATGGTTCATCATCGCGATTTCGTAAAACCTAATCTCCATAAGTCGCCAAAGCTTTGATGTTCGACATAGAACTGGAGAAAATGAAATCCTCTGTAATACTTTGTCTAAATATAGATGTAAGGTTGTTTTGGGCATTTATAAAAAAAACGTAATAATCATGCACGTGTAATGTACCTAAGATCAATGTTTTTGGTCCAAAAACATATTTTTGGACTACCGATTAAACCATCTTCTATGGGTGGACCAACCATTAAATGGGTCTTCTAAATAAAATTAACTAGTAATTCCTAGTATGTATATTCCAGGAAACTGATTTTACACTGTATTTAACTAACTTTGGAAATCCCAGTTTTCTGGTAACTAAGAAGATTTTCAGAGTGCATTCCTATTAAATACAGATTTATTGTTTTGTTAACAAACCATTACTTGAGATTTCTAAACTAACATAGATACTTGCCGTTCCCATTAAATACGGATTTGAGGATTTCTATATAAGTGTACCCAGATCTTTTATGATTTTATGCCAAATTTACATGTTCGATATTATAGCTAAAAATTCTATTCCGTTATAACTATAATCATCCCATATCGATCAATTTAATTCCATAACAACTCTAGGATTTTTCTTAATCATCAAGTTCCAGAGGTTATATAAAGGATAAACAGGACTACTTGCATATATTTATGCTCACAAGTGGGAAGGAAACTCAGAAATTTGTGGACATCGATCGGTAAACGAGGTACGTAACCCTAATCATATTGGGTTTAAAATTTATTTGATGATGATTTAGGCATATTTCATTGAGAACGATAGATAATACACAAGATGCTAAACACGATGGGGTGCGGTTGTTATAACCTCTGGAAAAGGTTATAACAACCACTGGTGGGTGGGATTTAGTTTTTACTACATTCTTGATGTAGCCATGCATCCTTTATTTGTTAATTTGCATTTGTTCTGAGTTCTCTATTTCTTTTTTTTTTTGGCAAGTTAGGGGGGATTTTTAGAGCTGGTGGGTGAAATAACCAAACCTGATTTACAGAAGTGGAGATTACCTTACTATTTAATTCGTGTTTCAAACTCTCTTGAAGCGTTTGAAACTTCAAGAGGGTGATTACTCGATTGGTCTTCAATATTCCAAGGTAATTTAATCTGATGACTCTTTTTAATTGTAACTAGAAAGACGATAAATATATTCAACCTTTTTTGTGTTCATTGGTTTCCTAAAGATTTTTTTAGTTCTTCTCTGTTCATCTTCAAGACTTTATTTTCTACTTGAGATGGGATCATCCAACGCTGTTTCTATGGATCCTCATTTCTCTTCTTATTTGCACAGTGATTTCCTCTCAGTTCTTCCTGACAGGAAGGAAGCATATGATGTTTTCCTTCCGGGGTACATGAAACTTACTAATGATTAGCATCTGTTATCCAATGATGAGATTGAACAACAATGACTGTATGGAAAAATAGTATGTTACTAACTGTATTAAGTTCATAGAAAAATGCATTGCTAATGCATAAGGCCTAATGCCTCTGATAGATTGGCTGCTGCAGAGCTATTGCTGGATCCTTCTCTCCAAGATGAAGAGAATGAGAATGTAGGTCGTTTATTACGACCAAATCCCTGTCACTCGGATGAAAAATTAAAATGAAAATCATGTATTCTTTAATTTAGATTCTTTGGATTTTCTTACATATGGGTTGTTTGTTGTCAAGTGTGTTTACTTTTCTTTAATCCAGTTACTGACATAATCAAAATGCAGATCTTAACAGGAACACAGTTACACAGGTTCTTTTAGTTTGGATGAGGATATTTATGGGTCAAATAGAGACTGCTTGCTTGGATAAAGTGTTTGGTTGGGTACTACATTGAGTGTTAGAAGCTGATTACTCTGAATTGATGGCTATTCTTCCAAGTGGAGCAGGGTCTGAACTACCCTAGGTAGTTCAGAGCTGGTAAATAGAGTTAACAGTTTAACGAATAGAAAGAAAAGTAGTTCAGAGATCCTTCTTTGATCTTTTTTTTCTGGGTACTCTGCAAAATGTAAATCCTAAATGGTGTATATTCTTTCAGGAAATGAGATGCTTGGAAGAAGGAAAGTTTTCTTGCAGAGTTTTTTTTCACCTATCTCGCATGTCATATTAGTGATGGAAGGCACACCTTGAATTGGCACCTGTGGTCATAGTTGTACTGAATTGGCACATGTACGTGCAGATTTGGTTTCCATATTGTCCATAATTGTACTGAATTGGCACCTGTGGTCTTAGTTGGCATCTTCCTATGTTCCATGTATTATATCACTTTGCTTGCTTTAGTTTGGGGATAATGCGAGTAGAGCTTGGGAAACAAATACCCGAGAACCTTTGATCTTCAAGCCACCATGGTTAAGAGTCCTGAGTACTTTTTTAGGTGGATTCTTTATTCATTTTTGATGGAATGTGCTTTTTTTTTACTGATAGAAGCATATCACTTAAATGTCAATCTTATTCTGCTCTAAATTTCTTCTTCGTAGAGAACCTTCCCATGTATAAGAGCAAGAAGAAACTAGTCATAATTCTCAATTATGTCAGTAGTAATATCGGACCATAAGGTATTCCTGAACACGAACATACAAAAATAGCCAAACATACCTATCTACTGTATCTTAACCTCTCCTTATCTATTTGCCTCTGTTCTTTGTTTCAGGGAAAAGCACACCAAAATCATACTATAGGTGATGCTGCGGGCCAAATAATAGGAGTTTTAAAATGACAAAGATCCAAGCAATGCTGTACAAGTCTCCCAAGCAAGTAATGTATTCAGGAGGTGGAGGGGGATCCATCCCTGGACAATATGTTCCCCAACTGCTCTCCTCAGCGTTTGATGCTGTTGTCACATAGATGTTGAGATCTTCAGGCATCATACCTTCAAAAATACTCCCAGCTCCTTTCGTTATACACAGAAAACCCTATTATGAAATTAGGGTAAAATTATTTATCAAATTAAATCTTCTAATCATCATAATCAATCAGAAATAAGGAAATCCATAATCAATCGCAACTCAATCAGATAATTATACGAACAAAAATTTTAATTAGGGAAAAAAAATCAATTAGGGCAAAATTAATTATCAAATTAAATCTTTTAATCATCATAATCAATCAGAAATAAGGAAACCCATAATCAATTATAATTCAATCAGGTAATTATACGAACATAAATTTCAATCAGGTTTTTTTTTTTAATTAGGGCATACAGTACCTGGAAGGCCGTAGAGAAGAAACAAAAAAAAAAAAACTATTGAAGATGAAGAGAAACAAGGTGGTGGTGATGCCGTGATGGTTGTAGTCAAGAATATGAAGATGGTGTTGCTGTGGACCAGTGTTGGTGGTGAATTCTGTGAGAAGTTTTGTTACTGCAGAGAGGTATGAACGAAAGAATAAGAAATGAATGAGAGGTAAGAAGAAAGAAGAGAAAGTGTCGGTTTGGTGAAGCGGATTGTTTTTTAGTTTTTAGTTTTAATAGGATTTTTTTGGCGGGTTTGGCGGGTGGGTCGGGTGAGAGAAGGAGTCACTCGTACCCGACCCGCCAGAAGGCTGGTGAAGAAAATTGGCACCACAGTAATGTTAATTGAAAAGCCTCCATTGGCGTGGAATGTAAATCTAACAATTAATTAGAAAATCCAATAATAGATGAGATTGTCGAGTACTGAATTTGATGGTTTATTTTAACATCTCTCGTATTGAATATTTTTTTATTTTTTTTAGCAAGAAAACGGGTAAGCTTTCTTGAAATGGTGACGAACAACGAGAAATTGGGGCGTGGGATGAGAATCCCTACCCTGCCAAAAAGAAACTGTAGTTGCCTTAGATTGGTTGTAAGTGTGAGGGAATAAAATCCGAGATACGCGTGTCCAAAAATTATTAGAGGATGAGTGAGTTACGATGGGATGAGAAACACTGAAACAAAGCCTTTTAAAGCAATGAATTGACAGTTGCAAACTCGATAAAGTTTGAACCAGACAACATTAATGTATGATCAACACGTGGGTTGCGGAAAAGTAAGGAACACTGTTCAAAACAGATAGCCTTGTTGCCTGACCGACACGTGGGTTGCGGGAAAGTAAGGCACACTGCTCAAAACAGATAGCCTTGCTGCTTGACTGACACCAGGTTGCGGGAAAGTCTACACAAAAAGAAGTAATGATGAGCGAGGGACACGTATCAACTTCACAATCTACAGAACAAAAAGAACTAAAGCATGACGATTCACTTTTAAGAGCTACATGTCAAACATGCCATGATTCAAATACAACCGCAACATTCATCCCAATCCAAAACAGTAACTTCAATACAAGACCGCAGAAAAGCTACGAGATAACCAGTGAGAAATTACGGGAAACAAGCAATACACATGCTAAGACTTGCGGGAAGAACGATCAAGCCTTGCGGAAATTGCAAATAAGCTTTGCGGGACTACATACCGCACCAGGAATGGATAAGAATAAATATGTGGAAAGGTAGATTGGTAGGACCCATCAAATTGGCTATAAATACCAAGCTCATAAACAGGAAAAGGGGCAGGAAAATCGGGAGAGAAATTGGAGTAAATGCATTGAATCATAGGCAAGAGTTTAGGTATGAGGCTTTGTGTAAATTTAGTTCATTTAATCCTTGATTACTATGGTCATGATTTATAGTATGATATTTTTCTGTAATGTATTTTGATGAATAATATAAATGATACAAATCTTTTTACCCGTGGATGTAGACAATTAAATTGTTGAACCATGTTAAATGTGGGTGTCAATTCATTTCTAATTTTGATTGATTGTTGACTTGTAAATGTTAATTTGAAATGATCTCATGATAAGGTATGAAATCTTATTATGCTATCATTTTATGATATGGTATCATACTACTGTATGATTCAAATTATGTGGGTTGTGGTCCAAAGATGCAAAGATTTTTGGTATCACAATTTGGCGCCAGAAACAGGGAGGTAGTACAGAATTTATTCTACCTGTCAAAATTTTCTTCTATAAAATTTTGAATTATGTTATTTTGGAAAATTCTTTTTTATAAAATATAATAATTGAGTGATATTGAAATTTTTTTACATAAAGTTTTATTCTGAATTAATTAGTTGTGTATATATAGATTTGGTCATCATGTTCATATGCTTTGTTTCATCATTTCATATATCATATATATGTAAAAATCGTTGATCCGAAAATCTAGTTCATAAATTTTCACCAAACAATTATGTTATGTTTATCTAGTTCTTGATTTTTATGTTTAGCTAAATTTTTGATTTTTGCAAAAAATATTGAAATATGTTTTCAATTGAGTTTTTGAACTTGATATTAATTTATTTGCTCATGAACTTTTAAAACCTTCGTTAAACTAGAAAATTACACGAATTGTGTGTTAAACAACTAAGTTTAATACTTTCTTTCAAACAAATTGCATTATATATTTAATATTGATGTTAAAACCTTTTGAAATACATAACTTGTTATCTGAACTATTTTAGAATATTGGTAAAGAAATTCCTACAACAACATAAGAATCAGCAAAGAAGAAATCACAACATTACAAGAAGAATTACGAAAATGGAAGCAGTATCACATAGAACCATGCAAGATCAAGATCATAATGCAGAAAATTTGGGGAATCGTACCATCGAGATTTCTCAAGAAAGGGAAATGGTGGCAGAATCACAAGGGTCGCAACATATGAATGATCAAGTGAACAATTCTGAAAATCACTCAATTACTCAATCATCTGAAGAAATATCTCAAAATAGTATTGATCCCATTCAACAATTAATGGAAGAAATGGAAGAGATGCGCAATGAACAACAGACTTGTGCGGAAAAAGTTAAACTTTTGACCCAAGAAAACCAAATACTTAAACAAAAAGCCCAACATCCTGCAGAACCATCTACAATTAGAATACGGGGGCAAGAAGCTAGCTCCAATAGACCCGAAAGAAGAAGAGCGAAAGTCAATAAAGATCAGAGATTAATGATAGTGAAACCCGCATATCAGCGGAATGAACCAGATGGATTTTGATGGTGCGGAGTTGCAAAATAACAGATGACAAAAATACTGTGAGGATATGGAGCAAATGCGAGAAGAGATTAAAATTCTGAAAAATAAAGAGGGTGGACGATTAGAAGAAGTTTTAAAAGAAGCTATAAGAACGCCTTTAGCACCACATCTTGCATATGCCCCAATGCCGCATAACTGTACTATTCCCATCTTTGAATGCTACGATGGGACTAAAGATCCAACAACTCACTTGAAGTATTACAATCACATCATGACCAGGTGGGAACAAGATGACGTTGTTATGTGCAGGTAATTTTCCTCAAGCTTGAAAGGGATATCTCTAGCATGGTATGATAACCTTTCAGAAGGGTTGGTGCATTCTTACACCCAATTGACCCGCAAGTTTTTAGAAACATATGTGTATAATAAGCCCGCAGAGGAAAGCATGGACAAATTATATTCCCTTGCATCATGGAAAGAGGAATCCATTCGTGATTATACAGATCGATGGAAGACGATCTGTCAAGCAGTAGGAGATGTAATTCCAGAAGTTGCTATCAACTGTTATAAATGGGGGATAGCCAACCGAGAAAGATAACTTTTTGTTGATATTCATGATAAAAACCCAAAAAACAAAGGAGATCTCAGAAATATTATTAGAAAATATACAAGATTGCAGGACATACAAAGGCAGCATCCCAGAATAATGTCTTAGCCTCAGGGGAACGCCAACAGGGAAAATTTTGTAGAACCGTCAACCAGTTCCGGAAAGAGGGTTGCGGGAGAAACTCCTGACATTGAATCAAAGCAAGCGAAATCTGAAGATAGAAGAAAATTTATACGCCAATTTGAGGATAAAATTTTCACTAAACTCAACACCTCTTACTCAGAAATCCTAAATGTAATAAAAAACAGATAAGATTTTCAGTGGCCATGGACAAAAGAAAAGCAACCTCCACACACGCAGAATTCAAAGGAATATTATGAATATCATTGCTACCGGGGCCATTCCACAAGCCTATGCATGAATCTAAAGATGTAGGTGAAAAAGTTAATCGATGCAGGGGAACTAAAAGAACTTATTTATTTACCTGACCCTCCCCCAAGACTCAATAAGGGGAAAACAGTGAATATTCCGCAGAATGATCAAACTATTAACATGATTTCCCATTTTGAATCGGGTCAATCATCCATGAGTGCAGCTATTGATAAAAAACTGCATAAAAGGGTTCGCAGTCACGAAGTCTTCAAGGTTACGTGAAGAGTTGCTGAAACATGGGAAGAATGGATGGCATCCCCGCTCACTTTTTCTGCAAACGAGGTTGACCAGGAAATTGAAATGCACAATGATCCGCTAGTGCTTACACTACCTGTATCAGGTTGGAATATAAGAAAGATTCTTATGGATGGGGGCAGCTCTCCTAATGTACTATTTTATGATACCTTCCAGAAGATGGGATTAAAAGATGATCAGCTTACGCCTTCTTGCTACACAATCTATGAGTTTAATGGACTAGCTTCAAAACCAAAAGGGGAAATCTTGCTTAATATTACGGCTGGACCAATAAGTTCTGAAAAAATTCAGCGTAATGGAGGCTCCATCTCCATATAACGCCATCATTGGTAGACATTGGGTCCATCAATTGAAAGGGGTAACTTCAACATACCACCAATACTTGCGGTTCCCGACACCGCAAGGGGAAATGGAGATAAAAGGAGACCAAAGTAAAGCAAAATATTGTATTCTTGCAGAGATCCGCATGAAATGAAGAGCGACAACAACAACAACGAGACAAGAAAAAAGAACGAAAGATGAAGACTGCGGGAAGTAAGGTAGTAAATAAAACAAATGAAGGTATTTCAATAAAAGAAACCATGCCAAAAATTGATGAAGGCATTCTTCCAGCACAGAAGTTAAAGGAAGCTCCCACACAATTAGGAGCTCCCAAATCCACGTTTACATCCATTGAAGAAACCAAAATTTTCAACATAGGAACAGAGGAACTCCCCAGAATGATTAAAATTGGAACGTTGATGGAAACAGAAAGGGAGCGTAATTTGGTCACTTTACTTAAAGACTATGTGGACATTTTCGCATGGAAGATGGAGGACATTCCAGGAATCGATCCAAGTATTGTTCAACACGAGTTGCGCATACACCCAGGAACTACACCTTTTCGACAACACATACGCAAGATAGCACATGAATATCATTTGTCAGTTGGAAAAGAGTTGAAAAATCTCATGGATGCAGGACCCTCACTTGGGACTTGACGTTTGTGCCTCTACCATCTTACGTGATTATCTTCATATACGTTTTCCGGAGCCTGATTTGTCCAAAATGAAATTAAGGTGTTAAAAACCCATCATTCTGTTGATGTGGTTTACCCAGGCCATGGTACCAACATTGATTTTGTTTTTCCACCAAATATTTTTCTACCAAATGTGGGAACATATGAATTTCAAATGTGTCAGATACTAAATCTTGGAGTTAAACCTAATTATTTTAGGAAATTTGAATCGAAACATTTTTATGATAATGGCCACCACTTTCATTTACTCCATTGTGGTCAATTGTGTAATTCAAAACCGATTGACTTTAAGGATCCACAATTATTTCGATTATTGTTATATGATTCATAAGTTGTGACTAATCCTTTCTGTCTGAATGAAGACTTTAAACTTAGCGCTCTATGGGAGGCACCCCATATGCTCATGGTACACGGCGATTTACGGTAACATCTTCCCTTATCTCCTCTAAATTTTATATTTACTCTTTGTTCATGTTTTTATTCATGTATCTTTAGAACATCGAGGACTATGTTCAATTTAGTTTGGGGATAAGGGGGAAATTTTTAGTTGTACCAAAAACTCCAAAATCTAGAAACTTGTAAACAATTCAGGTTGCCACTAACCAATCTAGGTAGATGGAAACAAAACTCTTGGTTATACGAATTGGCGTTACCCAAAAATGGTCTATTCATATTTGAATGCGCAATTCAGGTGTTTGAAATAACATGATTATCTTCCCCATATCTCAAAATCATCACAACCATATCACTTTATGTTTTTATTGTGTTTCTCTAAGTGATTTGGTGAGTATTGCCATAAGGTCATAAATTGGATGCATTAGAATGATTGAAAAAATCAAACCATCAGAAAAATAGAGAGAAAAAAAAAGATGTAATTATTTTATTTCATTAATTTTTTGTAATCAACTCAGTAAAAAAGTCGTGAAGAAGAACAAATCCAAAATGAAGACAACAACTGATCGAATATTTTTTTTTTTCCTGAAGAATTGTGTTACCAACAATTGTGAAGATTCAAGTTCCAAAGTTCTTCTCCAATGGCAAGAAAAGTTTCATATTTTGTATCATTCAATTTTTGTATTTTATTGATCAATAAAAAAAATAATCAAATCAAATAGGAGCATCCTAGCCGGACTGTTAAACAAATATTTTAGGAAACATCATTCACCTTAGTCAACATATGCACACTTCAACACTTGCATATCCATCTTCTAATCTATTCATGTGATTGAATTTTGATAGATTCCAAAAATCGTGGGCCATTCGACGACTACCTGAGTAGATTTGGCATTCACATATGAAACAGGGTAATTATTCTTGTTGTTAAAGGGTTAAGTAGGGCAACTAAATAGCTTATTTAGTGTATGTCCTCAATTGATTAACAAGTAACTAGAAATTGAAGTAAAGGTTTTGTGAGTATACCTCTTGTAAACCCTCACGAGAGAAAACTCGTCCGCTAAGACCACTTAGGGGTTTAAAGGCTTGTTATACATGCTAAGTGTAGTCGTGATTCCTGCGAAAGTGAGTTAAGACTTTTATTTCATTTTTAGTTTTGCTCGAGGACTAGCAAAATGTAGGTTTGAGGGTATTTGATAAGTGTGTAAACATGGTATTTTTACATCATTTATTTAGTTCCCTATTTTGTGCATATTTGATGTTTTATTTAGTTTTGTAGTTTTTAGGAAATAAAGCTCAACGGACTAAAATACAAAATTCTATCCGTAAAATAGACAGAAATCGGAAGCTAGTCTCAATTGCTCAGCCGGCTACCTCAAGACATGAAAGTTGATAGTACATGGTCCGAAGAAGTCAAAGCTAGTCAAAATAGTCAGACTGGCTAATATTAACAAAGATGCACAAAGACGGCTATTCATGTTCATTACCCGACCATAAATTAGGGATTTGTTATGGCTCCCATTTTGAAATTTTAGTCACAAATATAGAAACAAAATCTCTTGGTTTGAACATGTATAAAATAAAATGGGTGGGAATTGGTATTAATCTAGTGCTCGCATTCAAGAAATGAGCTAGCAATATGTTTCAAATGGAAAGTGACATGAAGAAGATTTTCAAGCCGTAGACCGTAGCACCAAAAAGACAAAGATGCATACAAATGATTTTCAAAATGGAAAAAGTATATGCAACAGATCATTTGGGTGGACTAATTTTGGAAACTTCAAACGTGAATGGACAAAATATAAAGAAAATGACAAAAAGGAAGGATTACTTCCCATGCCTATATCATTCGCATATTTCCACTTATGGAAACAGTGAATGAGCGTTGCATATAAAAATGAAGCAGGAGGCGTGAACAGAGGGGGAATTCTTATTCCGGGGGTCGGAGCAGAGTAGTTTAGTTTGATCTTTTTTTCATTTCTTATTCTTTAGTTTCTATTCTTTTGTAATGAAATAATATTTTTATTAGGACTAAAGATGAAGCCCTATGATATATACAAAGGAGTTTTTACTTATTTTCTATAACAATTTAATTTGGTCTTTGTTCTTGTTTTATCATGATAATAGTAATCTTCGCAGGTCCTTGTGCTTGTTTTATTGATTTATATTTTGTTTATAGAGATCAGCATTTTAAGTGAAGATAAATTGTTAGTGAACTTTAATATGATGGTTATATTATTTTATCTTCCAAGGCGTAATTAGACCTAAATCGCCTTGAGACAATATTGAAGAATTTTATAGAAAATATTTATAATAGTCCTGGTTTTTCTTTATTTTAATTTCTTTATTTTACTAGTTTTAATTAATATTTATCAATTCATCTTTTTAGCATGATTTATTTGATTGTAAATTAAAGGTAACAATTTTAGTCTATGTGGAACGAACCGTATCTGTATATTGTCTCATCAACAGCCGTACACTTGTGGTATATTTTTAACAATCCCATTACCACATAGAGAGAAAATTGGGTTGGGAATTACGCACCCTTTTCTCAACTGGTTATTGTGGCAATAATGTTTTGAGCTGCAGACTAAATGAGAATTTGTATATCTGGAGGCACAAATTAAACCCAGATGCAGTTGAAAGGAACTTGAAAAATAGGGAGGTTTCTTTGCTCTATCAACCAATTGTAACAAGATTTTGTATTGAAACCTTTTGGTGCAATGCTTTTCAGCTCATCCTCTTCATCAGTTAGTATAGGAGCATATCCAATCAAATTGAAAAGATCTGTCACTTTATTTATTTTAGCCGAATTCAAATTTCTTCTTAATTAGTTGTATATGTTCCATGCACCATTTTCAATCATCTCTAATACTTGTATTCTTTTATGTTGACACCTTGAATTCTTGGAAATCTCCTTTTCAGATCCACATTATCCTTCCACTCATCCCACCAAAACTTGATAGAAGTTCCACTTCTAATTCCTGTTGTGGACATTTCTTATATTACCGACTTCTGTTTATAAATTCTCTTCCAAAGCCCTCTGCCTTGTGGTAATAAAGAATGCTTTACCCATAAATCTTGTACATCACCTTTTATTTTAGTTTGTGCCACTTTTCTCCAGACTTGTTGTCTTTCTTTGGTGTATGATCTCCATGTCCATTTGGACAATAAGTCCTTATTCGTTATTCTTAGGATTCTTATACACAAACCTCCCTATTTCTTAGGTATGCAAACCTTCTCCCAAGCCACCCAACTTATTTTCTATCTTTCTGCATTAGATCCCCACAAAAACTCCCTTATTATTTGGTTAAGTTTCTTTTCTACTTTCACTGAAATTGGAAAAATATAAATGAAGCAAATTGGAAAGCTAGAGAGTCGTTTTTATAAATAACACTCTGCCTGCTTTGGTGAAAAATATTCTTTTCCATGGAGCCAATTTCTTTTAAAATTTCACAACCACCACATCCGATATACTATAACATCTTCAAGGAACACCAACAGGTAGTCCCAAGAATTTCAAAGGGGGTGATTTTACATTGTCGTTCATGATGCCATCAATTTTCTTAATTTTATGATTTGCACCTATACTTAGAACTTTAGGATAAATTGACAGATTACCCTGTCATTGCTTCAAATATTTACATAATTAGCCTTAAGTTTTCATCGTCCTCTTCTTTGGAATCCATAAACACAAGTGTATCATCTGCATAATGTAAATGTGACATTCCAACTGAATTATTGATTGAGAAACCATAAATCATATTGAACTTCACTGTTTTATTCGTCAATTTAGTAAAGTTTCCAACAATCACTATGAACAGAAATGGAAATAATGAGTCTCCTTGTCTCAACCCATTTTGTGGTCTACACCTATTTGGATAACTCTCATTGATAAGTAAAGAGTGTTTAGCAGAGTTTATGCACCAAGAAATCCAGTTGATCCATTTCTAACCAAATCCAGAACTCTGCAATACATGATGAATTATGTGCCAGTTGACATTATCAAATTCTTTCTGGATGTCTAGCTTGTACATAATTCCAGGCATACCGCTTTTCAGTCTTGCACCTATGAGTTCTCATGCAACCAAAATATCATCCAAAATCCGTTTATCTTTTATAAAAGCACTTTGACTTTCTGAAATTAGCTTAGGAATGACCATTTTTAGTTTTTAAGTAGAGTTTTTGATATGACTTTATGGACCTTGTTGACTAGACTAATGGTCTAAAATATTGAGGAGATCCCACTTGTTCTTTTTTTTGGTATTAAGCTTATGAATGAACAATTGGTTCTCCAATCTAACATTTCCTTTTCTTGAAATTCTAGAACCACGACCATGAAATATGTTTTTATTACTTCCCAAGCTATCTTATAGAATTCTATGTTATACCCATCTAGTTTGTTATTCTTTGAGCCTTTTATGATGCCCCGTACTTCTTCCCCCTCTATTCTTCGTTCAAGCCAAAATTTCTCTTTTTCAGTAATCTTTATAAAGTTCTCTTCATGCAGTTGAGGCCTTTGTATATGCTAGTCTTGTAACAGATCAAAGAAGTACTTGCTAAATTTTTGAGCAATATCTTCCTAAAAAATCTATGTTCTCCATTTATTGCAAGTTTTTAAACTCTATTCCTCATCCTTTTTGAGAGTGCGCCATGTTCTTCTAAAGCATTTAGAGAGTCTATTTTCTTCGTGAATTCAATCTTCTTTTCATTAGCTTTTCTATATGTTTCTTTACTCCATCTTCTTTGAAATTTCTTTAGATTTTATAATTTATTAGAAAATATAACTAGAAGAACCAGAAAAATTATTGCATCCCACCATTGTTTTAACTTTACAAGAAAATCAGGGTGTAAGAACCAGTAATATTTAATTTTAAAATGATCTTTTTTTTATTAATGCTAGCAGTAGTCAATAAAATTACGGAATGATTAGAGATAGTTTTTGATAAAAGAGTTTGAGTGATAAGTGGGAATTTACCTTCCATTTGTGGAGTCACCAACACTCTATCCAGCTTGTATAGTATAGGGTCTGCTTTCGTATCTGACTATGTGTACATGCCTCCGTTTAGAGAGAGATCAATGAGGGCATGCTCCTGCATGAATTCATTAAAGAGTCTCCTTCCTCTGATAGAGCCCCCAGATTTATTTATTTCTCTTCTTCTTCTTCTTGTAGCACTGAAATCCCCTGATATACACCAGTTTTTCTGACAATTCTTCTAACTCCTTCCAAAATTCAAATATCCCCAATATGGGCAACGGAAATATACATTTGTCAGACTTCATTCATAATCTTCACTTTTTTGTTAAATATTTGGGATAATCAATTTGTACCCAACATTTTATCTACACATTCTAAACTTATTGTGTCATCCCAAATATGTTTAACCCATCAATTGTTGATTCTCATCATGTGAGTTTCTTGAATCAAATAACATGAGGGTTTATTTTTCTAATCTAATCTTTTAAGAAATCCATCGTGTCAATTGCTGTTTACCCCTTCATATTCCATGATAAGATTCTAATATACATTAAGACCATCAGAACCCAAATGCTTCTTGATCGATTTCTAGAAGCTCTTTCATCCCTGTTTCTTCAATTGTATCTTCTACTATAATGATACCATCAATTACTACTAATATTTTAATAATTCTTGCTTCACTTAACTGTAGATATTTTGCAACTATATATACCATATAGATCTTATTGTTTCTGGTTGATTTCCAATATTTCCTCTACATTTGTTGTCGTTTCCATTAGTAAATCCATCTGGGAGAATTAACCCATTATTTGAACGCAGGACCTCTGTAGCTCACTTTTTTTTTTTCATTGCAAGCATTAAAACATTATTTATTATTTTCTCTTTTTTTTTTTGTTAAAAGAAAATCAAAACAACAAACAAGAGGCGGAAATAAATTTAAAACGTCCTAAAAAAAACTAAGAGAGAAAGAAAGCATCTTCGAGCGCACCCTAAACGTTTAACTAGAAGACAACCTAGGATCGGGAGGTTTTAAGGAGTTACCTTGTTGTGGTTTAGCATTTTTCTTCTTAGAACCATGCAAAAAAAAATGTTGAAAACCATCCAAGGGGGGAGAACTTGAAGTCACTCGATACAGAATATCTTCAACTACCATGTTCTCACATACCGACGATAATGAAAATATTGGATAGTCATCATATTCATTATTATCTGTATGCATGGGTAGCCTACTAAATCTATTAGTATCATCACTAACAACCATTGCTAACTTATAAGAGGAGATCCATTAATTGTCTATTTCCTGGTTTTTGTAAATAAATCTCACTTTTCTCCCCAGATAAATCTGACCAGCGAGTTCCTCCCTAAGAAGCATGACTCGTAGCATTAATAACATAAATACGAGGGGTAATAGTGGTAGGCTTTCGTAAAAAAAAAATTGTTGGAATATCTTTAATAACTTTGTTAGCATCTCGAATAGTTATTTGCTTAACAAATTCACGTTCAACACTACTTATAATGATGTTCTCACTTGTATTAACAATTTCGCATCTAAGAGAAGGCACTGGATATATCACAGTATTCCCCAATTCACGAGAAATCAATAAGCTATGATTCACTTCATGGATCTTTTGACATTGACTATCTTCTCACCGTCAACTACTTCATTGGCTAGGGAAATGACACTAAATCATCCCCAACGACATGAAGTGGAGTTTGGAAAATTAGACTATTCTTGAATGGAGTCTTTGCAACATATTGAAGCACCATATTCTTCTTCGTCAAATCCAATTTCCCTTTGTTTAGCAGAGGAGTAGACATTCTACGCTTACACTCGCCAAGTCTTTGACCAATGCCCTTGCAGTGGGCACATAATGTAGGCAACTCTCAAAATCAAAGTACATCATGAATGCAAACCCATCCCGTTCCACCCAAACTTCATCACGCAATTGTGATAAAAAGTTGATCTACACCTGAACCCTTGTGAATTGACCAATAGTTTTGTTTAGAGTAGCATCATCCACTCGCAAAGGTGTTCCCACGACTGAAGCAATCTCAAACACGTATTTTTCTTCCACTATCCTAGACTAACACCACACATAAGCAGTGGATTGTTTTGTTCACTAGGGTTGAAGTATTTAGTTCATTGATCAAAATGCATTAGTCCATGCTGTAGAGAGAAGGAACCAACAAATCTAACCTTTAATATCTCCTCATGCCATGAGTAACTGAAGCAGTTAAATCATTCCTTGACGAAGAAATCTTCCAATTCATTTTTGTAGGCCACAAAGTTTCAATTTATCCCTAATATCATTAGTGCGATAAAGAACTAATCCCTTAGTTATAACTGGTCAATCTCTTAGATTCTTGCGAGAATCTTCAACCTCTTTTAGGTATTCATCTTCGGGAATTTTAATTGAAAGATAATTTCCCTACACGGAAGGCCTAGGTAATTGAAAATGAGAAAACTCGATAGAAGTGAATCAACAACCGTGAAGGCATAGGGTATAGGTTTAACGATAATACTCTCTTCTAATTTATCAGTTTGATGAAGAATACTAGGATCTAAAACCACACCAACCGACAAAGTTGATATTTCCGTGGCTTACGAAGTAAAAATATTAGCGCTTTGTCTACAATTTGGTCGGCCACATACTCCGATTATGTGGCCCTCCTTCCTTTTTGACACGTAGTTCTTTAACAACCAAAATCTTATAAAATATTTTTATAAAGTAAATTTTAACCAAAATACTATTATGCCCACAACTACTTGTACTTTTTCCTATTTTTACACGACTCTCACACTATAGATTTTGGTATAGAGAAAAATAATTACCGATACTAAGATCTTCTGAAAAATAAAAAAAAAGGTAATGTTTTTCATCTTTTTTTTTATTGTTTTTTTTAAAGAAAATTTTTATGTCTATAACGGTTGATCATCCTAATTTTGTTTATGTTCTCATTACATCCTTGATTGATACAGTAGGTTAACTATATACTTAGACTAGCAAAATATGACTACAACAATAGAGAGTTTATACTAATCAAAGAACGTTTTCCATGTTCTTGGCATGCGACACATAATAATCCCTTTTTTTTCACGATTGTAGTTAGAGTTTAGAGGGTTACAGTAAGAGAAAATTTTACTTTTATATTTATGGGCCCAACAGATTCATTGCTCCGAAATTTTGGGTACGATTTCCACCAACTAGTTCTTTTTTCCTCTCTTTTTATGACAAGCAAAGGCACTTTTGAAAGAAATTTCTTCACATTTTACTATTCCTTGTAGTACAGTACAAAAATGAAGAAGCTCGCACTGTATACGTTAACCAAATAGCTATATAAACTTTATTCTTTTGGATCTTTTTTAGTGATATTTTGGTTTCAATCACATAAATCCCTTCATAGATCATAATCGACATACGTCCTACTGTATATACTCCCTAATTGGGTAAATATATTCTTATAGTTTGGTTTTTGTTCATTTATAACTTAAGTTGTCTTGTGGCATTTAGCAGACTGTGTTGTTCTGTGTCCTATCAAAGAGCTGATGCAGCTGATGCATGTGCTCAAAACCAGTTGTATTTGTATTTATTTAATTCATACTTTTATGTGATAGGTATTTAAAACACTTTAATTAGTATCAATAGATTATGTTTTCTTTGCTATTTTTCTTGTAAATTTTATATATTATGTTTGTTTTTATGTTTCTAGGTACAATGACTTGAATTTGCAAAGAGGAAGTAAAAGCTATGAAATGAACCGTATCAGGAACTAGGAGGTGTTGTCGACTCTCGACACCTACGAATACGGAGCTCGGGTTAATACAACTGCTAGCTAAGTGGTTTGTGGGTCGAAATCATTTGAAAATCTAAGAATTACTACATAGTCCTTTATACACGACCCATTTAACGTTTAATCCATCCATCTAAGCCGTTTTAACCCCTAGTCCAAGAACAAGTATTAGGAATGATTTTCTGAATCGCTGGTCCAACTCACGTGAATGTAATGAAATTTACATTTTAAATATTCCATATTTACCCTTTCTATAACGAACGTATAAATCGATTCGAAATCAAATCTTCCAAAAAATTTCTTTAGCTCACAGATCCGACATCCTCTCTCTCTGCTTCAGTTGGTGTTTTTCAGTTTTAGGGTTTCGATATTAAATCTCCAGGTATTTTTCTGTAATCTTCTTCTCTGCTCTTATAATTTTTGTTATGCTTTGTTCTGTTTTTGTTTTTTTTTCAACTGAAATCATGATAATCAACTTGATTTCATGATTTTTTTATTTTCTTGCACAGAAATCATGATGATTACGATTTCTATGATGTACATTTTGTTGAATTCCATGATCGATCTCGTTTTTGTTTATGATTTAGTTTTCCTTTTTATTTTTGAAACTGTTTTTTGTAATCGTTCTATTTTTTTCATTAAATCGCCGTGTTCAGTTTGTTTACATGTCGTTTGAAAATGGGTATTATTTGGTTTTCTTTTATTTTTTCAGGAAATCATGATTTTTGTTCTTTCTTCTGGATGTTTTGAATGATTCTTCAGCGCATATCGATACGTACTGTTTTTCTAATTTTTTTGATATATACTGTTTTTTATAGTATGTTTTTTTTTGTTATATATATTGTATGGTATACCATTTTAAATCAGTACATATTTGTTTGTACTTCATACAATATGGTTTTATTTGTCTGTTATGTGTGAACCTATAGTATGTGTGATACTTCTAAAATAGTACATATTATGTTGTATTATAGATTTAGTATTCCTATCACTTGAAAATTGAGTGAAAGTCCATGTCCTTGCTGATGTATCTCTTCAAGGGCTTGCTGCATTATATTTTACGAAGAATTCAGATTTCTTTGAGTTGCATGTTGATGTTGTTTTATCTGGTGCATCTAGTTCTTTGAGAAGTGCTGATTTTTTGACAACAGTGCTGAGTTGGTTTTGAGTGCTAAGAACAATTATTTGAAAGATTGTAAATAGGTTGAAAGTGTTCTTTTTTCTGATGGTTGGGAGAATGTTTTTGAAGATAAAAACCATCTCTTCCATTGTGGTGTTGAAGCTGTTCGGTTAGCATGTGAGAAATATTGTTTGATGACTGAATATAAGGTTAAAAAATTGAAGAATGACCTTGAGAGATTCACAGTGAGATGCAACAATGACTGTTTCTCTTGGATGCTTCATGCGGTTTCCATGAATGGGTCTTTGGATGTGTTTAAGATAAAGGATTACGTGGGTAGGAACACTTGTGGTGATGGTTATTGGTTGAGGAGTCCAACTGTTTATAGGAAGCTTGTAAATCATTTAGTTCATGAGCGTATCAAGCACAACCCTCTCATAAAGCCGCAAGAGATTATGGATTATATTAAAGTTGGTGGAGGGATCAACATCAAGTACCACCACGCATATCATGCATCAGAGTTATCAAATCAAATGATTTTTGGTGACGATGTGAAGTCATACACTGATCTTGCTTGGTGGGTCACTACTGTTTCGGAAACCAACCCAGGGTCTTTTATTGATTTTGATTTCAACGATGCAACAAAAAGATTCAACAAAATTTTTATTTGCTTTGGAGCTTGTAGAGAGGGTTATAAAAATTTTCGTCCAATGATCTTTTGTGATGCGATATTTCTTACAGGGAGGTTTAAAGGAGGTCTAATGGATGTGACATGTCTTAACAACAATCAAGGTAACTTTTTTATATGGTATATATTTTGATATGTAACTATTTTTTATGTACCAGTACAAACATAATTTTATGTATGATGTGTACTTTAGGATCATACACATCATACATAAAGTACATATTGATATATACACTGTAGGTATAACATAATTTGAAGGTGCAGACATGAAGTACATATTGATATGGGCTTTTATTTATTTTTTTCCAGGTTTTTATCCGTTTGTATATGCATTAGTTCCTGGCGAAGATAATGATAATTGGCATTGTTTTATGGACAATCTTAAAAAAGTTGTGGACCATCGTCGCATTACCTTTTTGACTGACCGAGGTGAAGGTTTGGTGAATGCAATTCCTGAAGTTTTCCCTGATTCTTATCATAGCTATTGTTTTTTCCACTTGAAAAAGAACTTACCCATCAGTAAGTCTGATGAAAAATATAAAGAAGTGATGGACTGTTTCCAAAAAGCAACATATGCGCTTTCTCCAGCATGATATGAAGAAGGTCTTCAAAAAATGGTTTATCTAGGAAGGCCTTGGGTTGCTCAATACTGCCGTAACATTCTTAGGGAAAAGTGGTCTAGTGCATACTTCCCAGCTGTAGGTATGGTCAGACTTCTTCAAGCATTGCCGAGTCTTTTAATAATTGGATTCGCCGCGAGAAGAAGTTACCTCCTTGTGCTCTCTCTGAAAAAATCAGGTTTTTATAAGTTTCTTGTAACACTACAAGTATATATGTACTATATGTATAATATGTTTGTTTTTTTTAATTTTATTTGTCGTGTAGGCTACGGGTAATGGAGTTGATGTCTGAACGATGTGAAGAAAGTCTTTTGATGGATCCAGAACTCTTAACCCCTGTGTATCAAGCCTTGCTTGAATTACACATTCAAATTGGTCGTCCTTGGAAAGTTAGTCAGTCATATGCCCACTCTTTGAATTTCATACCCCTAGGTTAGTTTTTTAGGTAACATGCTCTTTTGATGTGAGATATCCACTAAACTAGTTTCTTAGGGGTACTGCAGAAAACATATCAAATATGTATTGTGCAGATTATCTTCTTGGGTTTGTGTAGGGAAAATATCAATATGTATTGTGCATATTATATTCTTTTTTGTTTGTGTAGGGAAAATATCAATATATATTGCGTAAATAATATGCTTGGTTTCTTGTGTGCAGGTCTCATATGGTAGATCTACAGCAAAAGAGTTGTACTTGCCAAAGATGGCGCGTGTATGGTTTTCCATGCTCGCATGCTACTACAGCTATTGCTGCATCTGGGGGAAAGTTCCTTGATTATATCGACGAATACTTCAAAGTTAGTTGTTATCGCCAGCTATATTCAATCGCTATTAGACATGTTCCTAATCACGACAGGTAAGTTTTTAAGCAGTACACATTGATTTTTTTTATGGTAGTATCATACATGAGAATGGTTTCAAGCAGTACATATAAACCATAAACTAGAACTAGCATAGTACATATTGATATTTAGTATAACATACATCAACAAAAACTGCACAAGTATAGTAGATTTTTCTTATTTATGTTTTACAATATACCACATGCCTGATGAGTATACCACAGAAGATACTATTCTGCCACCAATAGTAGTTAGGGCTCCTCCAGGAAGAAGAAAAAAGAACCGCATCAAGAGTGCATGGGAGAGGAGCACAAATCCAGTTACATGTTCAAATTGTAAATTGAAAGCTCATCACAACAAGGCTACATGCAATGTTATCCGTCAGTACCAATATAAGGATGAGAATTAATTTCATTACAGTTTTTTAGTACATTTGGGATTTAAATTCTTTTAGAAGATACTTGTCGCATTTTTTTAGGTTTCTTTTTTCAGAACTTGTTTGTGTGCGAACTGAATTATGTATTTAATGACAGAGCGAGAATTTGATGATATAAATCTTATATTTTGCTCCATCTTAAAAGATGTATGAAAATGTGTTTTAATGTCATTCACTATATATGGGGGTCGAGGGGGCAGCGCCCCCTCGTTATTAGTGATTTTTATTCCCAATACATTTTTCTTTTATTTAGTAATCTTGTAGTTGTTATAAAAACATAAAAAAATATACATAAAAAAGTAACTTTTAAAATTCATATCAATATGTACTTTATAGTACATGTCAATATGTACTTGTTTAGAATATGAATCGCTTGGTTCAGAGTTTCAGAACAAAGTTCATATCAATATGTACTTCCTAGCACATATCAATATATTCTGTCTTTCTATATAACTCTAAAATCAAATAGAAACCTAACAATACTAATAAAGATCATCATCATCATCATATATATATATATATATATAAACATAATAAGATCCTGATATAAACATAATAACTAAAAACCAAGTTCAATAAGTAAACACAATAAGAAACTTACTGAAGTACATATTGCGTAGAAGGAATATCCAATACATTACCTTTTATAGATAAAACCTTAACTTTCACTGTCTCCATAATGATAAATCCCGCCTGGTTAACATAACTAAATTTAATTTAACATATCCTAAGATTTATCTCCTGCCAAATGTGGCATAAGAAACAATTAAGGATTATCTTCTTCACTCTAGCCACAAAACCCTGCCCAGCAAAAACTAAAATGCACCAACTTATCTCCTCAGACCAAGATCTACAAACATATCTGAATTACTCTGCATGTAAACATTTATTTTTATTTGGAGGGGTCCCAACTGATTTCAGGCGAAGTGGCTGTCAATAACCTGCATGCTAACTTGATTCTTTTCTGCTGAATCTTCTTCATCAATTGTTCGTCATCTCCCAAACGTTTTCCATCACGATCAATCTTTGATCTCCTCTTGATAAAATGCATTATATTCAAAAGGCAGTCTTGCCAGATTCCTTGTTGTGGATAGCCATAGTCAGTCAACCTTACGTTGCTCACCATCTTTTTTTGATTCTCATCCAAGAACTAATTGATTGGGTTGAACAAGTATTCAAATATTTTTTTGGCATTCTCATAGCAATGATCCCTGAATGCCACAGATGAGTTGTAATGTATAAATTTCTCGGTTTCAAACTCAAACTCGAGTAGGGTCCAATGCTTGTTGCCACGGCACATCGGTACAAGGATCTTTTCGATGTCATTGCTCATTTTCAAGATTGGCATAATAACAACAGTCACTTCTGCTCCCTTTAAAGTGTTTGGCTCGTCGACATGATACTGAAAATTGGAAACGTTTAATAGGTTATTTCACAAAGTATATATCAATATGTAATTTTTTCATATCCAATGTTCAAAAGTATAAAAGAAAAAAATAACACATACCCAAGCATCTAGATCCAGGTGCAACACCTTAAAGTATTTTCTTTCTTCCTCTGGATTTGCTTGGTCGTCTTCAGACGCCACTTAAAGCTTATATTGAGCATAGTTGATAAGATCTCGCTTTAATGCTTTGTTGAAGATCAAATCTTCCATTGTAGCCCCGCTGACGCAGATACCACCTTCATTCTCTACTGTCCAAGCAACCAAGCTTCACAATTATAACAAAAACACATATTGAAGTAAGTTTTTTTGATATGTACTACAAAACTTACTTGATTTAAAAGTAAAATGAAGGGTAGAAAGTACTATCATTCTCTTTCCTTTCTCAAAGTATGGAAGTAGAATCATTATTTATTCATCTGTTATATTCTCATAGAGTGGTGACTTATGAAGATCCATGAACTTCATACGAGGTTTCTGAGCTTTACGAGCTTTATTGTCCTTTCCTGTCTTTATTGTATTTTTTCGTTGCTCAGTTTTCGACTTCTTATTTTCAGAAAACTTACTTCCACTATCAAATAATGGATCTGTCTTTTTTGCTGGATTTGCACGAGTTACTCGCCTGTTAACTTCTTCTCTAGTTGGTACTGACTTCTTTGCAACAACCTTTGGTTTTTCTTTCGCTTTGGCAGCAGTCATCTTGGCAAGTTTGGTTGCTAGTGGCACATTGTTTGACGTTTGGGTTGTTGTAACTTCATGTTCCTGCATTTTTGAATCCATATTTGAGTACTATATTTGAAACATATTTTTTCAAACAAAGACAAGAAAGGTAAATTACCACAAGTAGAAGATATACCTCTTGGTCATTTTCCTGCTCAGGTGTGACTTCATTTGCATTCTTCTCAGGTGTAAGTTGGTTTAGCTCAGCTGTAACTTGTCGAACTTTTACAGGTCGCAAATCATTTCCAAATAAATTATCAAATTTTTTTCGAATGTCAATCCCAAACAGAGTATGGCTTGAAACACTACCATTATCTTGGATGAGAGATGCATATTCTTCATCATAAACTTCCTTGCTGGAAATGGCTAAGTCCAAAAATTCTTCAAATGTGAAATTTTCAATATCTTCCATCTTAGCCATCTCAGTAAACAAAGGTATTTTTATGTCCACGAAGCTGTCGACCAAGGTTTCAACGTCTTGTTCATCAGGGTTCTGCGACATCCCTTTAATAGTTTCAAGACTCTGGTCTATAGCTTCAATCACCTTTTTCATTGCTTCTTGTTGAAGTCCAGGTAAATCATCCTGCAACCATAGAGTTTTTTTCATGATAGTTAAATACATATTGATATGTACAGTTATATGACAATAATAAGATATATTTGTAATCAAGTACATATTGATATTTACAGTTATATTTGATAAACACATTTGTAATAAAGAGTGAAACTAGCCAGCATTACTTACCTGTGTGTTACTTTTCTCCTGCATCTCTTTGACCTCTTTCTCCAAGTCAGATTTAGCCCATGTTTTAATAACATTAACATCAACACCACAGAACTTGTGCACCGAAGGTGGTGTTGACAATGCAACATTAAATGGTACCCTTTTGATGGTGGTGTCACTCAAAACATTTTGTTCATCTTCTGGTGGAATCTGAACAATTGGCACTTCTTCTCCCAAAACTACTTCATCTTTTGTTATGTTTTCACAAAGAGGATCTGTTGGAGTAGGAGGAGATGGGAATTCTCCTGTAGGGTCAGTACCTAAATGAGTGGGACTCCCATCAATTGAATCTCGAAACTCTTTTTCATTTTCAGGCTGCAAGGGAGAGGCTTTCATATATATGTCATTCAACATTTGCAGAATCTTTGATGCATCAAGCGTTCCATCCTCATGCTGCATGGTGTTCACTTCACCCCATTTTTCAAAGATTGTCTTTGTCAATTATTCATATCTTCCTTTCCAATTATCTTCCTCCACTGCCTTCCCTGCAGTTTCTTCTTTATCTTCATTCTTTTCAGCTTCACTCTCCTCTTCTGCAACTCTTTTTGTGATTCTATTCAGAATTTGCTTTTCTTGATTGGTGTATTGAACCTTGAAATTTTCATTGAACTGTACCAAAACAACAAAATATGTACTCAGAAATATGTACTAAAAAAAAGTTTTTTTATGAAATACATATCAATATATACTGTAGGATAACAAACATCATACATTCAATACATATCATCATATATTGTAGGATAACAAACATCATAAATGCAGTAAATAAGTACATATTTTCTTACCTCATATTCAGTTGTATCAATGTATTTTTGGAGTGCAGCACATAACTTTGACATATTCCATTTGACATCTCTCGGAACAAACTTTTTTTTTTCCGGAATCGTCTTTATTTCCCCCGGTTCCAGCAAATATGTATGCTCTGCATATCAAATCTGTTTTGGAAAAAAATATCACCAAAAAAAAGTTAAAAGTAAATCATGATTTTCATTGAGTAAACTACTAAAAAGATTTTTAGTATGTATTCTTACCAATAAATAGTTCATACATCCGGTAGTATTCTCGACTGCATTTACATTGTCATTTAGTGACTTTTCTAGGTAAGAATGTATCAAATCTGGCCGTGACACATTCTAGGCATCCTCGAGATCCTCCACAAGACCAATGTACTTTTCAGTCAAGGCATGTGCATCTTTTGTTGTGAAAAAAAAGTGTTACACATGAACAGGCATATAAGCCTTACAAGGTCTTCAGCATCTCTCACTTCTTCACTTTTTTCCTCACTCCCTTCTTCAATATCTTCTTTACTTTCTTCTTGTTCATTTTCTTCATCACTCCCAACTTCTTCAGGTTCTTCATCACTTTGCTCTTCTTCAGATTCTTCAACTTTTTCATTTGCTTTCTTCTTAGTTGCTAGTTTTTTTCTTAAAAGTTTTAAGACTTCTTCCTATATCCTCACTCTATTTACTTTTTAAGTCTTTTCTACATCACCAAAGAACCTTTGGAAGAAAGCATCATTTCGATATCCACCTCTTGATGTCAGCATCATATCTTCATGTTGTATTTTTCCTACTCTTGGCATTCCAAAGATAACAACTACTTCTTCAGGAGTGGATGTCAGAATATGTGAAACTCCATGCCTTTTGAACTCAAATGTGAGCTCATTCACAACTTTACTTATCTTATAACACTGTATTAGATTGGTCATCGTAGTTTCATTCTTCATCCAGTGATCTGCATCAAGATTCGTATACCAGGACATCAAAAAAAGGTTCACATATGATTGCTCACCAATGATCCGCAACTGAGTTTCACTCAACTCAAGCTTTCCATCCTTGATTGCTTTAAAAAGTGAGAAAATCCCCATGAAACCACTTATGTAGATCTTCCTAGCAGGTGCAGGTGATTTTGTCTTCTTTGTGGTTTTCTTCACACCACCTGTATAATAAGCACACTGTCAATAACCCTACAATACATCAATATGTACTATAATATAGAACAAAGTATATATTTTGATATGTTGATATTTATCTGTTATATCATGAAAAAAGTATACATTGATATGTACTGATCCAATTCAAGATTAGAACAAAGTACATATCAATATATACTATCCTGTACGCAAGATCTAGATGCTATAGTATAGAACATTATATATCGATATATAGGCTTTATATCTATAGCATGAACAAAGTATATATTGATATGTATTGATCCAATTCAATATCTAGAACAAAGTACATATCAATATATACTAATCCTGCAATCAAGATCTAGATGTTATAACATGAAAATAAGTATATACTGACATGTACTGATCCAATTCAAGAATTAAAACTAGAAACCAAGTACATATCAATATATAACCTATGTTGCATGCTAGATCTATGTGCTATAATATGAAAAAATTATATATATATTGATATGTATCAATGTTTTATGCTAGATCTAACTCCTATAACATCAACAAAGTATGTTATATATTGATATACACCGATGATTAGAATCAATACCTTTTTTACCAGAAACAACAACACCCTTCTTCTTTTTCTGTGATGTTGATGGAGAACGAACAATAAGAGCTTTCTTAAGAATAGCTTTCTTCTTCTTCTTTGTAGATGGAGAATCAACAACAGTTTGTTTCATTTTTTTCGATGTTGTTGGAGAATACTTCATTGTTCTTTTTATTTTTTGATTTTGGTGGAGAATCAACAACAGTTTGTTTCATTTTTTTCGATTTTGTTGGAGAATCAACAACTTCATTGTTCTTCTTGTTTTTTGATTTTGGTTGAGAATCAACAACAGTTTGTTTCATTTTTTTCGATGTTGTTGGAGAATCAACAACTTTATTGTTCTTCTTCTTTTTTGATTTTGGTGGTAGAGAATCTATTGTAGAAGCTTTCTTGTTCTTCTTCGATGGTGGAGATTGAGGAGTATCCTGTTCTTGAATTAATGTTTCTTTTATTCTTCTATTGATTTTTCTCTTGGTACCCATTTTAGGTGGAAAATATGACAGTAGTTGCTGACAGTAGCTTAAGTTTCAGTTGTATAATGCTCAAAGAAATCTATATTTCAAAGTATGTTATTACAGATTTTGATTTTTGTTGTTTGCTATGTGATTTGGTTTCAGGTGGTTTCCAAAAAAAATTCCCTAGATTTTCAGGTTTTACAGAAGTAAATAAGAGGTGGGTGGAGTAGCTGAAACTGAAAATTCCGTCAAAGTGAGAAGTGCAGGAGGTGGACGATATGGAGTTCATGGAAGGTTCCACGTGATCAGCATAACAGTAATTTTTAGTTTTCAAAAAGATTTTGGACTTATGGATAAATGGGTTTTCCCGGGTGGACTATAGGTTAACTAGGTCCGGGTATTCTGGACTAACCAGTAAACCTCCCTTTTCAAAATGATTTTGTACTTATGGATAAATGGGTTTTCCCGGGTGGACTATAGGTTAACTAGGTCCGGGTATTTTGGACTAACCAGTAAACCTCCCTTTGAAAATTATGTTATGGGCTTCACAGTTGTTCGGCTAACTTAAGACTGATTTTAACCCCACAAAAATTGTGAATGAAAGTCACACAAAGGTACTGCACGTGTGGCAAAGCGAGAATTGAAAACTAGGTCTCTTTAGAAACCCAATTCGCAGGCAGAAATAAGTAGGGCTGTTCATGGCCAGTTTCGGTTCGGTTTCTTTCCAAACCAAAACCGAAACCGGCATAGTCGGTTTTCCATTTATCTTTCCAAAACCGTTCCATCTACCTCCGGTTCGGTTTTATTCGGTTTTCTCTCGATTTCGGTTTTTTCCAGCCGGTTTCGGTTAACCGGCTGGTTGTGTCAGTTTCATGAAACTGACAGTGCAAAATTAAAAAAAATCAAAAAAATAAACATTTTTACATTCATTCTTCATTAAATTCCTGCAGACATTTAAGAAATTCAAACAACATAAAATTCTAGCAATCTTGGAACACAAACACATCCAAAAAATCCATTCTTAAAGACAAAAACAACATTCTTCTTCATTAAATTGCTGCTGGATGCTGCTGCTCAAAAAGGCATGTTGCTTCTCAAAAAGAAAGCACGTCGCTGCTGTTCAAAAAGGTCAGGTCCACAGCACAACAAAGGTTCAAAGAGCCTATACAGGATATTCAGCAAACCAGTACAGCTCAGTACAAACAAGCTCCAAATCACCAACAACTTTAGGTAAAAATTACTATTAGAGAGAAAGAAAGAAAGAAATGAATTACCTTTGTACCACAGGTCCACAATTATAATTAATCCTCATCCTCCTCTATTATATGTATAAACTTGGACTTAGAGAGAGTGTCCAAAAATTCTACAAACAAATGTACACATGAACAATTAGTTAGATAGTGAATGTCTAAAAACTCTACAAATAAATAAATAAAATAATACCTGGTAAAAAGAACAAATGAAGCTTAACTTCCTCATGTTGTATATGAATAGAAATCAAGGAATAAGAACTGACCTGTTGACGACACCTCAGTTGGAGAAGCTACAAACTATAGGGACTTAGTATAGCAGTAACAAGTGTATCCAGAAGAATACTGTTCAATATACAGGCCAAATAGCTTAGCAACAACAGCCGCACATTCTATAACATCTTGGTAACCTAGGTCTCCCTGAAATAAGAACTCGCAACAATAATTAAGAATCTAACAGCAGCCTACCCTTAAATGGTGTTAAGACTGCAATTTCAACAACAACTTGAAGCCTTGAACATGACTATAATTAGGATAGACTCGATTAAGAATCTAACAGAATTCATTATCATAAACTTGAACATGACTATAAATTAGCATCAACAACAAGATTATTCAAAAAATGAGATGAAATAAAAATGGTTAATTCTACAAAACTAAAATCAACAACACCAACAGCTCCACACATGGAAAGAAAAACTAAAGAAATCAATCATAACCTACCCTATTCAACGAAAACAGAAAAGATCTCACCAATTCCATTCATAAATAATCAAAGAAGAAACACAAACCCAACTCAGCAAATGAAAAAAGGAAACTAATTTCACAACAAATAAATCAATACCCACATCCAAAATTCTCCCCACCAAACCAAAAAAGAAGAGAAGAATCAGAAGATAGAAACTTACTGTGATTTACCGATTCAGTGAAGGAGTGCTAGGGTTCTGCTGGAGGTGGAGCGTAGAGGCGGAAGCTAGGGTTCTGCACTTCTTCTGAAAAAATTGGAAGAGAAATGAAGAATCAGAGAAGAAGATATTGGAAGAAGAAGAGAAGAATCAGAACTCAGAAGATAGAAACTTACTGAGGTGGAGCGTGGAGGCGGAAGCTAGGGTTCTGCTGGAGGTGGAGCGTGTGGGCGGAAGCTAGGATTCTGCACTTCTGCTGAAAAAATTGGAAGAGAAATGAAGAATCAGAGAAGAAGAGATTGAAAGAAGAAGAGAAGAATCAGAACTCAGAAGATAGAAACTTACTGACTGTGATTCACTGATTCAGTGAAGGAGTGCTAGGGTTCTGCTGGAGGTGGAGGGTGGAGGCGGAGGCTAGGGTTCTCATCTGTTGAAAAAATTGGAAGAGAGAAATGAATTAGGGTAAGAGTATTAGAGAAGAAGGCTTATATATGAAGGGTAATGTAGGGTGTAAATTAAATCTATCAAAATCTATATCAACGGTCCTAACTACTCGGTTTTCCATGGCATAACGGTTCGGTTTTTGACCAAACTAAAACCGAAACCGTGACTACCGGTTCTTAGGTTTTTTTTTCCAAAACTGTTCCATTAACAAACGGTTCGGTTTGATTTTACCCTATACGGTTCGGTTCGGTTTCCGCGGAAACCTGTACAGCCCTAGAAATAAGAATGGAGTTCATTTTCGTATAAGTCTTCAGTTTGCAAGCAGAGAAGGGGATCTGATTTTCTATATTGCCGTTGTTCCAAGATCGCCATCAATCTAGCTATGTTTGGTGGGTTTCGCTGAGTCAAGGCAAGGGTTCAGAGCAGTCAAGGCATACAAGGGATGGCAGGTTCAAATGTACAATTTGAGTGAGATTTTGAAGTAAACAGATATGAAGAATGGTGGTGCTGTTCGAGAGTTGGGTTTGGCCTTGTGAAAAGAGGGAAGAACAACGGCTGCTGTTGCCGTTAATTTGAGGTCGAGATTACAAGAGTTCTTGGGCAAAAAGGGAATGAATAATTGTTGTTTCCTGAATGGTTTGATGGTTGAATTAAATGGAAGATTTGATGGGTTTCGAGTATTTGAGTGGCTTCTGTGGATGAGTTCTCGTATGGATGGAGAGTGGGTTTGTGCTGAATGAGTTTGTTTTATGACTGTGAAGGGAATCCATTGCAGGGAAGGAGAAATTGGTGTTTCAAATCACCAACTAAAGTCACGCCTGAATTACAAACAGAATGCTCATAATCTGCTCGAGTAAAAGCCTGAGTGATCTTTTCTTCATTGTTTCAAGCTGAGCTGCTGGTCAGTTCAATTGTAAGCTATGTAGACAAACTAGATTGGGATTCTGTGTATTAAACAAGAAAGGAACTTGGGTAGATAAGAGCTGTAGAAGATTTGATTGGGTTTTGGTCGAGCTCAAGGCAGCAAGAACGTGACCACTTTCACTTGCAAGGTGTCTGCACCATTGTCTTGTCAATGAACCATTGCTCTGATGGCAGTACTTGATTTGTAGCCAACAGTAAGCAGGGTTCTTGTGATTCGATTTGGGTGGCATTTTAAGCAAGAAATTAGTCGAGAGAAGTGTGTTTGCTGTCATGGTTCACTTGTATGGTATGGGTCTGTTGGGGCTTTTCTGGACTGATCGTATGGGCTGTATACAAGGGTTGTTTGTCAATGGTTAAGACTAAATTTGGAAGTCGTGACAAATATGGAAATTGGGTACCAATCTGATTCAGTTTTGGAAAGAGTTTGCTGCCGTGAAAACAGCCAACCAGTCCTATGTTTGCCGATAGTTTTGGGTATTGGATGGTTGTGATTAGGAAGCTGCAGTCTTTGTGAATGATTAGAATTGCTGGGGTGTTGATCCAATTCGATTGTGCAGGGTAGAAAAGCTATAAAAGAGAGGCGCAAGAGACAGCAGAAGGGACCTCATATACAACAGAAAGAAGCCTGTGAATTACTCGAGTAGAAGTCTCCAGAGAAGTTGGATTTCAGAAGTGATTGCTTGCATTAGTTTTTGACTACTTCCGGCAGCTAACTTGTTCTGTCGCTTTTGGTTTAAAACTCAACTTTTCTCTTTTCCTTTAAGAACAGATTTTAGCCTTTGTATTTTATTATTAAGAACACGAGTAGCTATAATTATTTGATTGAGGGTGATTTTGACGCCCGGAACATAAACTTATAATTGATAAAATAGTTTGTTTTCTTGCAATTGTTTTCGTTATTATTTAATCTTTACTATGCTAATATTGAATATGGATTATTTATTAATTATTCAAAGTCGAAATTGAATCGTTAATTCATAATTCTATCGCTATTTTTGAGTTTTTTTGACACGTAATTATCTAGAAAATCTAAACACAAGTAGCAATATATGGTATTGACGATGACATTTTGTTAAACATCTATATGTAGAGATTGACACTAGAGCGTGAATCAAGCTTTTGAATTTGTCGCTAGTAATAACCTATCTCATAAAGCTTAAAGCACTAGTTTGAGTTATATCTAGAGAGCGGACTTCTAGGTAGCTTGAATAAGTAGAACCCAGAAGTCAAGCACTTTCGTGTCCGGTGAATTTAGGAGTTTTCGGAATGGTTGAGCATACTAATTATTCTAGGGTTATTAGTAACGAGATAATGCGAAGAACATAATTATATCAATTTGACTCATGTTTTGTGGCCGAGAATGAATCCTTGATCAATTTTCAGAACTTTACAACTTTACAACTTTACAATTTTCAGAAATATTTGACATACAACTTTACAATTTTCAGAACTTTGATCATCAAAATCTTGCTAATAGTACTTTAATAACTATTTTTACTAAATACCTCCCTTGGGATTAAACCTACTTGTCAATATTCTACTCCCTCCGTTTCAGGAAAAGAGTTACTTTCTCTTTAAATTTTTGTTCCAACAAAAGAGTTACTTTCATTTTCAATATAACAAACTTTCAAAACTAACCTTATTATTTTAAGAAATGTTATTATTCTCATCATAAAGATATATGTAGTATTAAACTTTTTGTTAGGGTAAATCTGGAAATAAATTATAAAAGTTATTCTCTCTCATCTTGCCTTAATAATTGTGCAAATAGAAAAAGTAACTCTTTTCCTGAAACGGAGGGAGTATTTCTTAGTGTAAAGAGAAATAAAAAATATTATTTATGAGCTTGACACCTCATCATTTATTTTTTTAAGGTCACATTTACGTTTTAGCTAGTCCATCTCATTTCTCATAACTTCGCTATGTTGTTGCAAAGTAATTATATATATGGATGTTATATTTTTAGTTTTTGATTAGATCGATCTTTATATGACGTGATTTATCTTTATAAGATATGTTCAAAAGGCTTTTAATATCAATATCATTCCAATGCTCCCACTCATCTTCGGAGTTCGTATCACAAGGTCCTAATTAGAACATGAGTTCACTACCGAATTTCATATGGATACCAGTTTAATTTATAATGTCTTAGGTGTTTTTGTCTTTGAGTTAGTCCCATTGAGTCTGTAACTGAGTTTTGTTCAAGTGTCTTCTTAGTAACTTTGCCTACTGGTGTTTGTACATTTTGAATTCTTCGATGTTATGATGAGTTTTTGTTGCACTCATACGTAGCCTTTCTTATATACAATCCTGGGTACCTTATTGTTTTGTATAGAATTACTTCTCATGCCCTGCTTTTCAACCAAAATATAATTCAAGGTTGGTACTACATCATACCGGATTTGTTTGAGTGTCTCTGTGTCTGTCTATTCTTTTGCGCAAATCTTGATCATAAGGGACAATTAAGTACATAAAATTTTGTGAGTTAAAGTTAATATAACTAAAACGATATGGTAATTTTTAATCTCTTAAAGTGAAACGTATTAACAGTAGACTTGGGGCCACATAATCAGAATATGTGGCCCGACCACATCGTAGTCGAGGTGAAATATTAGTCCCACTTTATCTAGATACTTATAAGTTATCTTCTATATATATCTGGAGTTGAAAATAAGGCAACACTTTTTTATGTAAATGAGGGGACTTAGGCAATTGCAAGGTTGCCTTTCAAACACGTGTGATGTAAGTACGCTGTCCGGAAGGGCCGATCTTGGGCTTGGGATCCTACAAAATGTTTAACGTTGGTTCTTTATTTGTCTTGGAGCATGGATATTTTGAGCGTTTCTGTAGCATCATTTAGCTGACTATTTTATCCTGATTAATGCGAAAATATCCCCTCTTTTGCTAACCCTTATTTGCAGCCCATAAAAGAAAACTAAATCTGCTTTTGAAAGACATACGAGCAATTGCGCTATTCTCTTCTCCTTTTCTCGGTGTTTTTATCTTCTCTAAGTTATTTAGTGTCAAGTTCTTAGGACAACTTTCATCGTGTGCTACATTGAGAAATGTTCACGATAGCTATATCTTGGAGACCACTCGTCTACAAAGCTATTTAGCATCCCTCTGTTCAGAGGTGTAGCAGGTAATATTGACCGTAGATCAGCATAATCCTTACGTGCCACTATCACCGATTGCTATTGTATCATATTTATTGCTATTTTTTATTTCATTTTTGTTGGTGCATCAATATATTTATCGTGGTGGAAGTTTACCCGTGATATTTTATTCTTCTAAGAGCAAAGGCTATGGGTAGAGAACACTCATTCAAAATGACAGAATTAGACCAAAATTGAGCAAATTATATGCCACTATGGGTAGGGGCAATCTTTCATGTGAAAAGGTGCTCGTTAGTCTAGCCTAGACGGCCGGGTAATCTTCATCCGTCCAAGCCAAACGGTGGATCTTTCCCGTCTGGGTATTTATTTCAATATTAAACTCTCAAAACACGGGTCCTATCTAAGTTATTATTATTAAAATAACGAAATAAACTCCTAAACAGGGATCTTTCCCCGTCCAAGTGAAAAAAAAAATCTCGATCTAGTCTCTCTACTTTACTACTCCACGGTCTGTTTAACTTCAATTGCTTAAATGATTGCTTAAATAAAACAGATTGGTTTAGCAAGACTCGCAAACAAACCTTGTATAAGAACCGGAATCAACTTGTTCGCAAGCATTTACCTATGTCTACTTGAATTTTCAGCCCTATATATACAATAAACCTAAAAAGGAAAATGATGTTAAGATAAGATATCATTAAGAACGTCTAGTGGCCTAGTGGGGGCTAGGGATGCACATATCCGACCCAACCCGCCAACCCGACCCGCACCCGTCCATTTTGACCTGATCCGCCGATAAAAGGGTCGGGTGCGGGTGATAACTTCCATTACCCGCCTTCTGGCGGATCGGGTGCGGGTGACACCTTTTCTCACCCGACCCATCCTCCCAACCCGCCATTGATCTAAGGAGATCTTAGCCGTTCATAACAACATATACGAGTCCAAAATAGCTTTACCCTAAAATCCTAATTCCAAAGCCGGAGCTCGACATCTTCCCTTGTCGTCTTCTCCACTCACTCACCCCAGCAGAGCCACCACCATCTCCATCACCACCACAAAAACCTACATATGCTTCTTATTTTTCTCTTATTTTTCTCACTATCTGGCTATATCTATCTCGATAGCTGCTTCTTTCTTCACTTCTCTTTCACAGCCGAATGAAACTCTCTATCATCTCTGTTTTACAACTTAACCACTCGATTTTGTTCAAATTTTAGGTTTTGCTTCTTCTTCTTCAAGGAGATCCATCATAAATAAAACTCTTAAACCTTTAATTTTGAAATTCCTCTCCAACTGTATCGGTATGTAGAAATGTAGGGTTCTCCACATTCCAAGAAGATTGTTTGGTAGTTGTTTTTCTATTTCGTGAGGTTAATTTGCTGTGATGGGGAGACTTTACATGGGTTTTATTTGATTTCTATTTTTGGGTTTTAAGGTTCTATGATGATGATGGTGGGTTGATGTTGTTTCACTTTGGCTGGTGGTGAAATGGGTTTTTGAAGAACAGCTTCAACAACTTCATGAGAAACTAAGGTATACAAACATTGTTACTTCCTCTGATTTCAATTTCTCAAATTAGGGATTCTTTAATTTGAACTGTTTTTGCTTATTTTGGGTCCCCTAATTTCAATTTCTCAAATTAGAGTTTCTTTAATTGTAACAGTTTTTGCTTATTTAGGTTTAAATATGTGGATTTTGGTTTATTTAGTTTCCATGTTCTCATGGTATTTTCTATGTGTTTTTGTTCCACTGATTTGTCTGTGTTTGATCATGTTCTTGTATGTATTATGGTGTTTAGGTTTTTAAGTAATGGGTTTTCTTAAAGTATACTGCTTACAGCCTTGAGACAGTCTACAGATTGTGGGGGTTGTTTTGTTGTTTAGATGACTTGCAAGGATTAATGGTGCAAAGGGTTAGCCTTTTTCTGTAATTGTTGTTTGTTATTTCACTGTTTTTCTTTACTGTTTTATTATTTCTTGGATCAGCATCAACAGGTAGCTCCTTCCCCTTAACCCTTGCACCCAATTTCATGGAAGGGATGTTGTGGATTTTCAATGTTTCTATGGGGTCAAACAGATGAATAGGTGGTCTAGCTAGGGACTGATTGTAAGTATATTATTTGATATACAATACAAAACTGACTTGAATATTGGTTTTTAGTCCGTAAGTTTGAATTTTATGGTATGTTAATCCCACTCTCTGTCTTATTTCTATTTGTTAGCTTTTGTTATACATCCTTGCATTTCATTGGTAATCTATTATCTGACTTGTTTGGAAAGATGTGTCTGTCTCGTCAATTTTGAAAAATATATGAAGTGTTGATCTGCTAATGCATCACCAGTATGCAGGGGTCTCTTTGTGATGTTCTATTTATTCTAGTAACATGTGTATCTTCAGGTTTGAATACCTCTGGTTCGAGTCAATTATTGTAACGTTAACTCATGACTAACACATTTGGATGATGGTTTTTTCCAGTTGCTGTTGTATTCACCTTGATGAGGTTGATAGCTTTCTTGGGCAGTGTCGTGCAACTCCGATTCAAATCTTGACAAGGCAATTTGGGCGTCAGGCTCCACTTTTATTTCAAAAGTACATCTTTCTCTGTCTCCCACTCTTAATGATACTATGTTGAGTATTCTTCTGAGCTTTAAGTTGTATTTGTAAATGTTTTACATTTTAGGCCCAAGCAACAGGGGGAGGAATAAGCAAATGTACCATTCATCCAACCGCCACGTACACCTTGCTGTCATGTCTTATGATGGTATGCTACTCTTCAAAATGGGTGTTCTCCAGTTTCATGTATTGATCTAAAGTATTTTGAAGATGGGGTGTTCCACCAATCAACACCTTAAGGCTAAGGTTTGCTTCTTGTATTTTATTCATAATAAAATTATGTTGTCTTGCACTCTAGGCAGCTAGAGTATAAAAAAGAGATGTATTATGTTGGTTAACTCATTACTTATTTTGTTCCAGACGGTTTCCCCCTCTTCTCTACTGGAAACAAGAGCTTTGATCCTGTGTAAGTGGATTAGTTTATATTAAGGTTTTTATCGGTACTGCTTTCATAGTATAGATGATTTGTCTTATGTGTTTCTAATGGAGGAGTAAGTACTATATTTTAAACTTGAAATGCATATGAATGTATTTTATCACATCATGTGTTGCACTTGAATTTCTAGTTTAGAAAGTAAATGAACTGTAAACGACCGTGGGAGGAATAAGCAAATGTACTGTTATGCTTTCCATTTATAAATTTGTAACCTTGCAGTTTGTCATCTTAACTGAATCAGAACTTAGAATTCTGTTTCACTTCTTGTCTGTATGATTTTTTGACCACCTTCAATGTTTCTATGGGGTCAAACTGTAAACGACTGTGGGAGGAATAAGCAAATGTTCTGGATTGTTCAATGTTTCTATGGGGTCAAACAGATGAAGAGGTGGTCTAGGCGGGTGACCCGCACCCACCCGACCCGATGTGCAGCCCTATTTCTAATAATATGTTGGTAAATGTAGAATTGGTAACGAAAGAGCCACATGTCCGCACCAACTCCATTCCCAGCACCAGAAGAAAGGCATCTAGACTGCTTACGGTATCTAAAATTCGTACCTTGTGAAAATGTTAGAATTTGGAAAATTTTGTTATAAAGGCTGATCAAATTTTCAAAATTAACTCTGTTCCAAATATTTCAAATCAAAATCATTTTGGTCCTGACATGGTAATTCTTTTCTTCTTCTTTACATCTCCACATTCATTTGTCCAATTTCCTTTTTTTTTTTTTTTCCTTTTCTTCTTCTCTTTTTTACCATCTTTTTGTCAAACCATTGAATTTAGAGCCACTGCATCCTCTAGATAGTTGATAACTTGGTACCACGCCACAAATATGAACGTTCACGAGCGAGCCTATTAATGCAATCTACTAGACTACTATAAACAGTGAACATTATCTGGTAACTTCAAACACATATGAATACAATAATCACGAGTTTGACGTACGCTTATGTTAAAATTCAGCTCAGATCTAGCCAACAGAAGTGCAATTTGTTAAAATATATGCAAAAATACTAGTTTTATGCACAAGTACATACAAACAGCGGAATACTGTACGTGTTAAATATTTAAATTGTTCGTTTGGTCAAGAAAACCCAGCTTCTAGGCACCTCAACTATTCTTTCTTACAATATATTTTCTTCACTTCTAGAAGAAAGTTTGAAATTTTGGCCAAGAAAACCTTTGATCAGGGGTTTCTTTATAAATTATACTCTTCATTTCACTTAAATTATACTGCCATTTTTGGCCAATTCATTTCACTACCATACCTAAATCTATTAAAAAAGAAAAGCGTTCTCAAAATTTTCAGTCAGGTTTTTGTTTTTACAGACTTTCAAATGGCAGAATCAAATCAAAAGATTACAGTTTTGGTAACTGGAGCTTCAGGTTTAACTGGTAATGATTCAAGTTTTTGTACGTTACTTAATGATTTTACTGTGTGGTTCAATTTTGTTTTGATGGTTAATGGTTTATTCTATCGTAGGTGAAATTGCATTCAAGAAACTGAAAGAAAGATCAGACATATTTGTAGTGAGGGGTTTAGTAAGATCAGAACAAGTAAACAAAAACTTGGTGCAGGTGATGAAATTTATCTTGGTGATATAATGGATAAGAAAAGTCTTGAGCATGCTATGAAAGGAACTGATGCCTTAATTATACTAACAAGTGCTGTACCAAAGTACCTGGATCATATCCTGGTGCTGATGGTAAGAGAGCTGAAAATGTATTTGATGAGTCATTTGATTACAGTGGTCCAATGCCTGAATTCTATTATGAGGAAGGACAATACCCTGAACAGATTGATTGGATTGGACAAAAGAATCAGATCGAAACTCGTCTTGGTTGGATCAATGGGCGGAACAGACCCTAATCATTTCTTGAATCACATGGGCAATGGAAATATACTTTTGAGTTCATTCTTTATTTTATTTCTTGGTTCTAGTCTTCTAGACTCAACCCGATACGCAAACCATTCGACCTGTCCAGATTGTTAGTGTCATGAAGTGTTTATTTATTCATTGCAGATTTGGAAGAGAAAAGCTGAGCAATATCTGGCTGATTCTGGAATCCCGTACACAATTATAAGGTAAATCCATACACAATATTTGGCTGATTCTGGCTTTTCTGATACTGCCGTTAGCAGGGGGCTGGTTTATGTGCGATTTATGTGTTCACATTTGTCAGTTGGTTTAACATTTAACTAGCTAGTTTTAAGAGTTGACACCATATGCTAGCATGAAGTATAGTCTAATGTTGTATATTGGATGAAACAGAGCTGCTTCTCTGGATAACAAGGTAGGTGGCAGGGAGTTGTTGGTCAGAAAGGATGATGAGCTTCTCCCTACTGAAAACGGATACATTGCTAGGGCAGATGTTGCTGAAGCTTGCGTTCAGGCTCTGCAGATTGACGAATGTAAATTCAAAGTGTTTGATTTGGGGTCAAAGCCCGAGGGAGTTGGTGAGACAACAAAGGATTTCAAGGCTCTTTTCGCGCCAGTCACTATTCGTTTCTGAAATCTAAGATCCAAGAACCACTTAGCATCTGTTATGGATTTTTTTAGCTTGTTTGCTCTTTTTGCTTCAGAATTTCACAAAAATAATGTATTACCTATTTAATGGTTGCTTGAATAAATGAATTAGCATTCTATCTTATGTATTGGCTCTTCTATGGTTTTTCAGTAGAACAACTGGTGAACTATAACAAAGTAGCAAGATTGACTAGGTATCAGAAGTTGGAACTTGAACCAATCCCGAGTTGAACAGAGATCAAAGTGATGGCATGACCAGTGTAGAGTTAGAGTTATGTAGACTCTGCTGCTTGGGAAACCTAATAAAAGAAAGTCATTTTCATTGCTTTTCATTTAGTAGTAGTAACAGACAATACCAATAGATGAAACAACTTAGGTTAAGAAAACTCCCATAAATATCAGTGATAGCTAGTAGTTCATGAAAAAACCAGATAAATAGCATCAGAGATTCAGAGGTGCAATGAAGAAAACCAAGAAATAAAGTGTAGAATAGGTCATGATGCCTGTGTACCTTGTCATGCGCGCTACTTACAACATGGATAACAAACAGATGAAGCCACCAAGACACCAGACCCCAAGGTAAGAGTAGTAGCTCACTCTTGATGTCAAAAGGCGGAAACTAGTACTGAATCCAACTGGAATATCTCTTTTGCGAATTTAACATGACTAAGCATAGCTGGTGTAAAGATTTTCTGGGGAAACTTGTACTGAATCCTCGCGGTGAAGGTGTGGATTTTCACTTAACAACTTCTGAAGGGAATTAAATCACCTTCCACTATACTTCATAAAGACTTTTCGTTCTCACTGTAGCTAGAGCCTCTACCCAATCTAAGTGCAGTCTTATTCAGCTGGTAGCAGATCATACACCTGTTTTCTATACATTACTGATACAAAGACGCAGCAAGTTGGTATCCTCGAAATTTTATGTGTAGGGACGAGACTGCCATGAACTTCAGTTAAGAACGGAATTATGTATAATTACATAAATTAATCAACTAGTTAATTTCTCTTTTAGAGTGATGAAATGAAGATTAATTAGGTACTTTTGGCCGGATGGATATGAAACAGTCAAGTATTTCCTTTTCCAATATTGTGCACCCCCATCTAACCAGGGTGCACCTTCATTCGGCCCATTGATGGTGGTCTTTCTTTTTTTTTAATAGAACTGTCTTACCTTTTGTCAGACTCTTTCGTTTACCAGGACAGAGTGTTGCTAAAATTGTTTTTAACATAACTTTCTTTTCCATGCTCACTGTCACTAAAGGGATTTGTTTCTTTAGCATGAATACTTCTGAAAAGGATTTGTGTCTTAAGCACTGGTAAGAAAAGTGATTGAAGGTGGAGTAAAAATCTTGAGTGCAGTTCCAATCCAGAGTTGAACTGAGATCAAAGTGTGGTAGCTCACTGACAAATGTACCAGTGTAGTGCCAAAGGGAATTCTATCTAAAGAGTAATGTCATTCTCATTGCTTTTGATTGAGAAGAGAGGTTAGGCAGGGCTATTGTTTGGACGTGGAAGTCACTAGGACATATGGATTGGGAATGTTGGGAGAGAATCAAACAAAGTAACTAAACAATAACAGACAACACCAATAAGACACCTTTTTATTTGCGGTAGGAACATATTACACTACCCAATAATATCCAACTTCAGACAAAGTGCGACTCTGTCCATCAGATACAGAATAATCTTGTGTTGGCTTGCTTGGATTGCGTTATTGAATAGTTGAACTTCCAGAAGAAGTTCAGATTCTGAACCACTTGCCAAATTTTCTAGAATTATGAAATGACGTTGTTTTAGGTGTATATTTTGGTATCAGATTCTTTATCAAAAGCAGTGACTTCTAACCAGATTCTTGGAACTTATAGCTTTAATCACCAAACTTAGCCTTCTGTGGGAAATGAATTGCATTCATATTCTCTCAAACCCTTATAAAAGTCATTAAGATGCAAATTTGTCTTCGTAGAAACATCAAAAACTATTTAAATTTCTTCAGACGACTAGTATGGGGTCTCTCTCTCAAATTTGTCATTCCTTGAGAAATAAGAGTAAAATGGCTTGTAAAAGTTGTAGCAATAAAGTTACCATGGCATGTTCAAGTCCAAAGAAAACAGTTCTTGTTACCGGAGCTTCCGGTTTAACTGGTATGCACTATACTATACTTCTCCACTCTACTCTAATTTAATCTCATACTACTTCACACGATTTTAGTATGTTTTTTGTTGTAAGCAACGAATGCTATTCGTACAGGTCAATTTGTATTTAAGAAATTGAAGGAAAGATCAGACAAGTTAGTGGTGAGGGGTTTGGTAAGATCAGAAGGAAGTAAGAAAAAACTTGGAGGAGGAAATGAGATTTATATAGGAGATGTTATGAAACCGGAAAGCCTTGAACCTGCCATGAAGGGAGTTGATGCTCTTATAGTTCTAACAAGTGCTATCCCAAAGACGAAACCTGGATCTATCCTGCAAATATTAGCGGTGGAAGGGCTGAAGATTTAATTGATGGTTCTTTTCAAGGTTCAATACCTGAATTCTATTTTGAAGAAGGTCAATACCCAGAACAGGTCGATTGGATTGGTCAAAAGAATCAAGTTGATGCAGGTAATAACACAGACGTGACAGACCAAATAAATTTTTATTCTTTTACTCGAAGCTCTTCATTTGATTCTGACGACAAACATCAAATATATGTATACGTTTTAGCTAAAGCTGCAGGAGTAAAGCATATTATTTTGGTTTCAACAATGGGTTCTGGAGATCCTAATCACCCTTTAAATAGTCTAGGAAATGGAAATATACTGGTGCGTTTTACTTATATATATATCTTTAGTTGCGTTTCTAAGTACCAATGGCTTCAGATTTCGATTATGATTGGTAGAACTTGGGTACATAACCGCAGGCATGGAAGAGAAAGGCAGAAGAGTATTTGGCTAAGTCTGGAGTACCATACACTATATTGCGGTACATCCTTGTATATCCATTTTGCTTCCGTCTCCATAGACTTACTTTCACTTTATTTGGATCGGAGTTGCAGCTTAGCATGAAATGAAATGAAACAGGGCTGGAGGATTGGATAACAAACAAGGTGGGAAAAGGCAGCTATTGATAGGAAAGAATGATGAACTTCTCCCAACTGAAAAAGGATGCGTTGCTAGAGAAGATGTTGCTGAAGCTTGTGTTCAGGTAACTTTTATGGCCATACTACGTTCTATGTGGGTGTTTTCACACAAACCCGTTATTAAATCATGTCTATTGTGACTCTTGTGATAGGCTGTTCAACTCGAGGAGGTAAAGTTTAAGGCGTTCGACTTAGGATCGATGCCTGAGGGAACGGGTGTACCTACAAAAGATTTCAAGACTCTTTTCGCCCCAATCACTACTTGTTTCTAAGAAATTGCATTTGCTCAACAACGTCTTTTTTTTTTACTCTTTTACTCGATAAGAGCAAGTCAACAACTTATTCTGATATTTCAGGCTATCAGCTTAAAACTTCAGGACTAGTCTCTTGTCGCTTGTATCTTTTGGTTTATGAAATTTGGTCGCATTGTGGTTTTCAGTTATCATACCATTAAGCAACATTTATTTACCTTAACCCTCTTGACAATCTATCAGTTATAAAAACTCTTGGAAATTAACTCTTTGCACCCGGATAGATGCTTGATGCTTCTCCTAAGTCATCAATACAAATGACTCAAAGTCAAATCCGCCAACTGATAGAACAGACGTATTGGTAAAGATAAGATGTTATTAATGACGTTAAGAGTTGCTCAAAGGGACAATACAAGAGAGCATTTATAGGACCTTGTCAGTACCTAATTATAAGGACCAAACACTCATAACAAAGCCCTAAAGGCATAAACCTAGGATTTTCTTATCAGAAGCAAACAAAACTAACGGTATCTAGAAGGAAACCTAGGATTCTTATCAGAAGCAAACAAAACTAACGGTATCTAGAAGGAATGCTAGAGGGTGTAAGTGTTGTACACTTACAACTTACAAAGGTGAGTAAAACTCATTATTGATGCATAATGCTCCCTCTCAAACTGAGTCAGTGGAGTCACAGAAGTGCATCAATTTGTCCTTCAAGCTATCAAGAAGTAACCCTTTAGTAAGAACATCGGCAATCTGAAGAGAGGAGGAGATAAACTCTACATCCACAGTACCAGCTTGTAACAAATTTCTGACATAGTGATAATTCAGTTCAATGTGTTTAGTATGTGCATGAAAAACATGATTTATTGTCAAAGCTCTCTAGCTCCCATATTGTCCCAGAACAGACAATTAGGACTAGAGAAGCTCTTCAAGTAGTGTTACTAACCACATGACCTTAGATGCAAGACAAGATACAACTTTGAACTCAGCTTCAGTTGATAACTTTGAAACTGTCGGCTTCTTCTTTGATTGTCAAGAGACAATAGTGGAGCCAATTAACAAATAGAACCCATAGGTATATCTTCTTGAGTCAGGGCATCCATCCCAATCTGAGTCGGAGTACCCAGAGATGGTAGTAATATCACTTGAGGTAAAAGTTATGCCTGATCCAAGTAGTTCGAACTCATAATTATGTCATCAACATAAAGAAGCGGAAGTAAAACATCACCACCACAGAAGTAGATGAATAGTCAGTGGTCATAGTCATTCATTATGAATCCAAACTCCATCAAGAAGCCACTGAATTTTTCAAACCAGGCTCTAGGTCAGGCTTGTTTGAGTCCATATAGAGATTTGTAGAGTTTTCAAACATAATTTGGCTTGTCAAGATCCACATATCCTAGTGACTGTTGCATATAGACTGTCTCTTGTAGATAACCATGTAGAAATGCATTTTAGACATCAAATTATTTTATTCTCCAGCCATTTGTAACTGCAGTAGTGATAAGAGTTCTAATAGTGCTTTCCTTTACAATAGAGCTAAATGTTTCATTGTAATCAATCACATCCCCTTGATGATACACTTTTGCAACCAACCTAGATTTATATCTTTCCACACTTCCATCTGACTTGAGTTTAACTTTGTATATGCACCCTAATATGTTCATGGATGGATCATATGGAACCAGAGACCAAGTATTATTCTTTTGAAGATCATCATATTCAATATCCATTGAAGTCCTCCAAACAAGGCTTTGAGATTCACATATAAATAAGGTTTTGGGTTCTCCGACTTTTGTGAGCTCAGTGGTGAATGTATAACGAAGATGATAAGAAATGGAGAAGTGTTTCACAAAGTCAGGTAAATATTTGGATTTGGTGATGGCCAATTTGGGCCTGGTTTGTCATAGAATGAATGGGAGCAACGAGAGCAGGTAAAGTATGAATAGTTGGTGGAGTTGTATCTGTTGAACCATCCAGTCAACAGAATCCCGAATACAGTCTGAACAACAACCCAGGTGTCATTGCCACCTCATAATACCCATATATTTTATATTAGGGTTTCTCTATCTACTGTATTAGGTTAACTCCTTACTATATAAGTTAACCGATTCTATGTTTTCTATCCATCAAGAAAAATAAAAAATCATAAATAAAATCTCTGCTTCAACCTAATATCAGAGCAGAAAGATCCAAAACCACGCCACAATGGATGCAAACACAACGATGCTTCAAAACCTTTACATCAATCATATTATCAACATCAAACTCACAGAAACAAATTATCTTCTGTGGAAAACACAATTCAAACCCATGTTGAAAGGCTATAACCTATCAGGTTATGTTGATGGAAGCTTTATAAAACCACCAAAACATCTACCAAATCAAACTGAGGTAAACCCTGAGTTTATCAAATATGAAGAACAAGACAACATTCTCTTAGGATGGCTTGTTTCATCCCTAACAAAGGGAGTTATGACTGGTGTTGTTGGTCTCAACACGTCTTAAGAGGTCTGGGAAGCTCTTGAAGAACGTTTTTCTCCACACAACCAAGCTCACCAGATGCATCTAAAGAGAGAATTACATAATCTGCGTAAAGGTAATCTTTCTATGCATGATTATTTATCCAAAGCAAAATTTTTGTTTAATTCTTTAGCCGCATCTGGAGTAACAATTACAGAAGAAGATAAAAAATACATGAATGGGTTGAATCAAGCTTATGATGCAATAGTAACCTCTCTAAGTACTATTGACAATCTAAGCATGAAAACAATGCTTGCATATCTCCTGACATATGATATGCGTCTGGAGAAACAACTGGCCACTCTACAAGAACCCATGGCTAATGTTGTCTCCAGTAGAACCGACCGGAACCAATCACGACCTCCACAAAGAAGAAACTTCAACTCATATCGTCGAGCATCTATTAAAAATTCTTCTGAAATGTATGAATCAGAAGCACCTTGTCAAATATGCAAAATACCGGGTCACTCTTCAGCAAGATACTATTTCAGGTACAAAGAGAATCGTGCGAATCAAAAACCAAACCAGCAAGCCTACATAGCTTTACCTGGGAGAGGCTTCAATGAAAACTGGGTTACAGATACAGGTGCTACTCATCATATTACTGCAGACATGAATAACCTTCGCATACAACATGAATATGATGGAACTGAATCTGTTCATGTGGGCAATGGTAATGCTCTGCCCATCTCAAACATTGGTAAAGGTCTCTTCACTCATAACAATAGATTCTACCTTAATAGAGTGCTTCATGTCCCTTCTATTAAAGCTAATTTATTGCCAGTATCAAAATTTTGTGCTGAGAATCATGTGTGCTTTATTTTCTATTCAACTCATTTTCTGGTACAAGACCTGCACACCGGGAAAACTCTTCTGTAAGGCAAGAATAGGAATGGACTCTATGTGCTCGATGACATCCAACAATCAACACCAACAGCCTACATTTCCACCTCAATATCCATTTGGCACCAGCGCCTAGGACATCCAATGTTGCGCACAGTGTCTCGAGTTATCAACAGTTACTCTCTACCTGTCACCAATAAAGTTTTTCAATTTTGTGAGTCATGTCATATTAGCAAAAGTTGCAAACTTCCCTTCTCTGTCAGTAATACAGTAGTAGACAAACCGTTCAGTCTTCTTGTTTCTGATCTCTGGGTCTCTCCAACTTTATCCAGAAATGGTTTTAATTACTATCTTTTAATAATGGATGCTTATTCTCATTATACCTGGGTTTATCCTCTAGTACGAAAATCTGATGCTTTGAGTGTCTTTGTTAAGTTCAAGTTACAAATAGAAAACCAACTTAACACAACTATAAAGGTATTTCAGTCATACAATGGTGGCGAATACAGTAAATTCACTAATTTTTTGAATAGCACAGGGGTCATTCATCGTTTCTCTTGTCCACACACATCGCCGCAGAATGGCTTAGCTGAACGACGAATCCGACATATTACATAATCCATGCCTACTTTTTACTGGTCTGATGCTTTCACCACTGCTTGTTACCTAATCAATAGATGTCCAGCTACTCATAATCAAATTAAAACACCTTTAGAATTATTGTTTCACAAGAAACCTGATTTTTCCTTCCTAAAGGTATTTGGTTGCATTTGTTTTCCGAGTTTAAGGTCATATAACTCCAACAAATTGCAACCGAGATCTCTTCCATGTGTGTTCATTGGTTATCGTAGTGCCCATAAAGTTTACCTGTGCTTCCACTTACCAACAAAGCGACTATACATATCTCGCCATGTCAGATTTGAAGAGAGTTCATTCCCTTTCGAAGCCAAGCAGAAGGTTCAACCTGTGGAATCAACACCAGAGGTAAGTTCAACTCCACAACCTTTCTCCTACTTCCGTGACTTTACACCGACAAGATCCACTGGTTCTCAACATCTTCCAAATAGCAAAACATATAACTCAGGTCCTACAACACCTATAAGAGCGTCAACAGCTCCAACAACACATGTAATTCAGTATCGCAGGCGTTACAGAACATCAACATCAGCAACAACTCAGCAGCAACAACATCAGCAACAGTAACAGCAGCAGCAACACAGCAGCAGCAACACAGCAGCAACATCAACAACAACAGCAACAGCAACTGCAACAGCAACAGCAGCAGCAACAACAACAACAGCAGCAGCAACACAGCAGCAACAACAACGCTTCAGCAACTGCATCAGTTGCTGATTCCATTCAGCAACCAACCTGTGATAGTGCTCCTGACGCAACATCAGCAAGTTCAGTTGCGCCTACTTCACCACAACAAGCCACCGATCTTACTGATGTTGTCACGTCTGTTCTAGCTGCAACGGTTCAGACCCATCCATATACAACGAGATCAAAAACGGGCAATTTAAAACCAACAAACAAGCTTTGTTTGAACGTTACCAAGCATCCTCTTCAAACATCCGACTATATGGCACCTACATGTTATAGTAAGGCTCTTCAAATTCCTGCCTGGCGTCATTCCATGGATGATGAATATAATGCTCACATTCGTAATGGCACATGGTCTCTAGTCCCTTACAGACCCGGTATGAATATCATTGGCTCCAAATGGGTTTTTCGCGTCAAACAGAATTCTGATGGATCCATAGCCAAATACAAATCAAGGCTGGTTGCGAAAGGATTTCATCAACAAGAAGGTGTTGACTACGGCGAAACCTTCAGCCCAGTTGTCAAATCCTGCACTATCAGGTTAGCTCTTTCTATTGTTGTTATGCGCAACTGGCATATGAGACAATTAGATGTGCAAAACGCCTTTTTGCATGGAGAACTTGAAGAAGAAGTGTATATGCAGCAACCAGCAGGGTATGTAGATCAGAACTGCCCTAAACATGTTTTTCGGCTCCACAAAGCATTGTATGGACTCAAGCAAGCCCCCAGAGTATGGTTTGGACGTTTAAGCCAATATCTAATCTCACAAGGATTTAAGGGAGCAATTTCTGACAGTTCCTTGTTTGTGCAACAACATAAGAACCAAATAACTTATGTCTTGATCTATATAGATGATATTCTCGTCACTGGATCTGACTCTTCTCTTATCACCAATTTAGTATCTAACCTTGGTAAGGCTTTTGCAGTCAAAGATATGGGGTCTCTTTCTTACTTCCTAGGTTTGGAAGTGGTGCGTCAAGGATCGTCAGTCATTCTCAGTCAACAGAAGTACACGGCTGACCTGCTTCAACGAACGAAACTTGATGGCTCTAAACCGATCACGACTCTATTAGATGCACAATTAAAACTCCAAAAGCAAGGCTCTACGAAATTTCATGACGCGTCTCTCTATCGCAGTGTAGTAGGATCTTTGCAATATCTACATCTAACAAGGCCCGACATTTCTGTTGTAGTGAATAAAGCCTGTCAGTACATGCAGGATCTGTATGTTGAACACTGGGAACTACTCAAGCGCATTTTACGCTACTTGAAACACATTGTTAGCTATGGTTTATACATTAAACCGTCGTCAAGCTTCAACTTACGGGCTTATTCAGATGCGGATTGGGCAGGCAATCTGGATGATCGACGCTTTACAAGTGGCTACTGTATCTATTTTGGGGGAAATCTTATTTCCTTGAGTGATAGGAAACAAAAGACCGTCTCCAAGTCCAGTATAGAGGCGGAATATAGAGGGTTAGATAACTACTTCAGAACTTATTTGGATTCAATCCTTACTAAAAGAGCTCTGCATATCTACCGGTCCACCCGTTCTATGGTGTGATAATCTGGGTGCCACCTACTTAACGGCTAATCCTGTTTTTCACGCTCGAACTAAGCACATTGAGATTGACTATCACTTTGTACATGAAAGGTCATGTTCGATTCATATCATCCAAGGACCAAATGCTGATATTTTCACTAAAGGCCTGCCGTCTCAACGTTTTCAATATTTGCGAAGCAAGTTGAATGTTCGCCAGCTACCGTTCAACTTGAGGGGAAGTGTTGAACCATTCAGTCAACAGAATACCGAATACAGTCAGAACAACAACCCAGGTGTCTTTGCCACCTTATAATACCCATATATTTTATATTAGGGTTTCTCCTGTATTAGGGTTTCTCTATCTACTGTATTAGGTCAACTCATTAATGTATAAGTTAACTGATTCTATGTTTTATATCCATCAAGAAAAATAAGAAAGCATCAATAAAATCTCTGCTTCAACCGTATCAAGTGGTAAGGTGGTTAGATATAGGGGTTCAAGTGGTGATGGTGTAGCACAAGGATTGTAAGGTGTGGTTGGTATATTTGATGGGTCTTGATAAAGAAATATGGGGATGATGACTGGCTCATTGGAACTTGTATCCCTTGTGCATTGGGTTGTAAGTTGTAACCTATGAAGGTGCACTTGAAGGATTTTGGTCTAAGTTTATCCTTCCTATAAGGGCCAAGGATTGGATAACAAGTGCAACCAAAGACCTTGAGAATTGAAAAATCAGACACTTTGTGAAATAAAATCTCATAAGGAGTCTTATACCCAAGTAGATGGAGTTCTATTTAGCACAAATGTAGTAGTTAGTAAGGAAGCATACTATAATTTTTTTTTGGCATGGAAGCTTGGAATTCCCATGTTGTTGCCCATCTCAGTTATAAGTTTATGCATCCTTTCTTCCACGCCATTTTGTTGTGGGGTGTTTGGGAAAGAGGTACCGACCACAATCCCAGAATCATCTAAGAATTTCCTCAATTTTCGTTTAACTAGTTCAAATTGCTCAATCACAGATCGAGGGACCTCAAAATGTCATAATGAATTAGTTTAAATGGTTCTTGTGGATGGTTGGAATGGTAATCTTTTGCTTTTACCCAACTGACAGGGGTGACATAGAGAATCAACACCTGTGATGGTGAGTTGAATTTCAGATAATGAAGATAACTTCTCAATAATTTTCTTAGATGGGTGACCAAATCTGTGATGACATTTTTCAGGATAGCTTGAAGATAGACATTTTCTTGAATGTCAGAAGTGAAGTTAGCAATAATAGGATACAAACTTCTATCCATTTTTCCTTCAGGTAATATTTGTAGAGTAGCAAGATCATTAATACGATCCCCTAGGGCAGACATTCAAAAGAAAATGAGTGTTCACTAGTGAACTTGCCAACAGAAATGAGGTTTCTGTGTAAATTTAGTACATTCCACTACACCATATATATATATATATACCGTATTTTGAGATACATTGTTTTTTAAGTTTAAAAAAAATATAAGTATCGCTAGTGATGCTATTCGTATATGCGTCTCAAACCGAGAATATGTGTCTTTTTAATTATAATTAATCTAAATTAATTAAGAGACACCTATGTTACTCTTTTAAGAGTCTCAAACTATGGTATACTTGTAAATTTTAACTTAACAAGACCTTTAAGTTAATTTAACTATAAGATATATATATATATAATTTATATATTTTTCTAATTTTCATTTTATTTCCCCTAAAATCAAACTTTCCCTCCAAAAGTTTCTTCTCTACATTAATTTTCTCCCACATTTTTATCTCACACCAAAATCATTTGAATTAAAGTTCAATCATTAAGATTTCACTTCCCAACATTTATTTTAGTTCCCACCAAATATTTAAAACACTAAAATATTTTTTTAAGATAAAATAAAAAATCCGTTAATATTAAGTTCACACCGTCTTTATTACACTTCATTCTCTTTCTTCTCTTTCTTTCTCTTTTCCTCGTGTTTTAGTTCCTGAAGCTTTGACAGAAACCAAAAACTCAGAGAAATTGAGAGATAAGCCAGAGATCAAACCTTTGCTCAATTCATGTGAACCAGAAAATGATTTTGCTTTCGTAAACCTAGAAAGTGATTGAAAAGCCCTATTTTTCAGATATCAAAATCTTTGATTTTGTAAACCTAGAAATTGATTTTCAACTCTCAAAAGAAGAAGATTGAAGTTGTAGAAGTAATAGTCCTAGAGGTATGAAAAACCCGTTCTACAGAAATCAAAATAACTTTGATTTCTAAACCCTAGAATTTTAACTTCTAATCTTGTGTTGAAACTCGCAGAAGAAGATTAAAGTGCAATCATAGAAGATTCAAGTTAAAATCCTTAAGATTTAGGTATAAACTCTATCCCCAGTACTTTTTTGGTATTTTATCTCTAGATTTTACAATGTATGTGTGTTTGTTTAGGTTATTCATGGGGTTTTTAGAGCATGTGTATGTTTTATTTTTGTTTAGGTTATTCATGGGGTTAGTCCATCATATGATTTATGTCATCAAACCAATGTTGATTTATTCACTTTTCTTTGTAGTCTGTACCATTCTATTAGTTGAATATTGAGTAGGCTGTGATTGCTGGCAGCCTGGAATTTGGTCAGGTATTGCCTATTCATAACTGCTTACACTTCTTTATTTATCTTGTTGTTTTAGATAGCTAATTTCAAATTGTCTCTATAAACAACCTTCTGCTAACACAGATATGTTAGTATCTCGATATATATGTACAATTACCGATGTTAGTGACTTGGATATTGTCCGTTGACCAAACTCGCATTGACGACCTGTGAAGGTTTGTTTTAAACGATTTTTTAGCAGTAAATAATCATATGGAACTTGTACTTGATATCTTTTCATATTCCAACTACTTTTATTTTCCCAGTATCATTTGCAAACCAATCCCTGATTGTTCCTCAATTATGTAGATTGGTTGGGATGAGTCCAATGCAAGGGAGAGACAACCAAGAGTATCTCGCTGGGAGATTGAACTTTTAACAACATTCCCAATGTATCCATCCCCATTTTCTCTCAGACTTAAGCGGCCATGGCCAACAAGACTACCCCATTTCCATGGTATGCTTGCTTATAGCTACTTGAGGCGTGATATGCCACTACTACCACTTCAGTATCATGTATTATGTGGGTCCCAATTTTAATTCTTAACACCATCCATGTAGTTGACCCTGATTAGTAATTTGTTATGCTAGCTTATACATCGCTAGAAATATTCTTAATATGGTGTATTTTGCAGTCACATCTCAAAAAATTGAACTCTTATGTTGAGGAAGATACAAGTGAGTGCATAAATCTATTCCCTGATGAAGTGCCATGGTCAAATCAAATCTCTCATACATTGAAGAAATTAAGTATTATGCGCTGCCCAAAGGTATGAATGTGTGAGGAACCTTCAGCCAGTTTGGTTTCTGATACGAAATGTGGTTTCAAAACTAGACTCTGAAATCTGGGATATATTAAATTAATTTGAAATCAATGCATATCCATCAATTTGATTATCTATGTTCACTACAGATTCTTTGCATTCATCTACAACGCCCTTCAGTGAATCCATTTGGTGAATTAGTCAAACTTCAGGTACTCCATTTTCCTTATCCATGCTTCCTTTTCGCTCATCAGGGGGAAGATCTCAAAAAGCTTTACATTTTCCTTTGGAAGAACTTGCATTTCCTTCCTACGGAGGGTCCTTCTTGGCTGAACCTCCAGGTTTTAACTATGGTACGTGTTTGGTTTGTTATGCAGATGATCGTGAATGAAATGCTCAGTCCTTGTTACTATTCTTATGGAGATATCGGAACAAGATGCTCTAGCAAAGGTAAACTTCTTCCTTAGGTCTGGAAATTGTGTGTATGACGAGAAAACTTGTGTGGTTGCTGTGAATTTCTTGTTACCATCTTTTTACTGCTTAGGTCATTTTATTTTGCATTTTATCTTGTCCTATTTTTATCCTGTTTCTTTGTAATTAGAACTGACTCCAACAGATGTTCACTTTACATCAGGTGACATTATAAGGAAATCAAGAAGAGAGAGTTGGATAAGCAGGATATTGATTTAAACAAGTTGTAGGTAATTCTTTTCTTAATTTCTTGTAGAAAATGTGGAAGGAGTCCCATGATATTGATTGAACAAGTTTACAGGAAATACCATGTTATTGAATACCAAAATATGCTCAAACATTGATCCCAAATTATATTTCCATACTTGTGATGCATCGGAATACCGACTTTGATTTACCGCAAGCGCACGGTGTCGAAAGATGTAGACAATAACAAATACGGTTCGTTCCCACGAGGAGCGTGTATCACTTATACTAATTAATTTAAGAATTTCGAGTCTAAAGGTGTTTTTCCGATTTTTATAAAGAATTAAACTAATGAATGAATTAAAACTATTTAATAAAGATTGAAATCAATAATAGAAAAATGTTAAGGTTTCGGGAATCCATTGTAGATTAGGGTTTACTTGTGTTCATCACAAAGGGTATCGCTTTTACTCGTGCAAAATAATAAATCTAGCTACTAATACACGGAAGATATTTCGTTTAAGAATCGAAGAAAAGAATTTTGAAAAAGAATTGTTTGTTCTCAACCTAAGGTAGAATTTTGAAGTACTAGGTATACGTGGTATAAATAGACAAAGAATATTCATAAAACGATTATCGCGAAAGGGTCAATGAGTTCTTCTACTAATCAAACAGTGGACTATGCATGACATAGAACTTGAAAAATCATTGAGATAGTAAAACTTTGAAAGAGAGACAAAACATTAACATTAAGTTTTAATAGTTGAAAACCCTATTTTGAAAAACACAAGTAAATCTATCTCTATAAGTTCATCATTTTACCCAACCAAAGAAATTTAGCTAGACATAGCTTTATCAAAAGCCATAAACATTAATTAATGAAGGAAACACAAGCAACCCTTGATTTATCCCTGTCCTGGCCGACTCTGTCTAGTCTAAAGTTTTCCGCCCAAAAGTGTTTAGCGTCTCTCCATAATAATCTTTTAGCATCCAAGGTATGTCTCTGTATTTATAGGTGATAGAAGATTCAAATTTGGACCGAGTGAACGAAGGCCCAATCCAGTATGACACCAGCTTCCAAAGTCTGAACTCTTTCCTAATTCAACCACAACAACGATTTATATTCCCTGAATTCTCTCTCAACCCTTCCCAACAGACTCGGCTACCATCAACATCCTTAGCATTGACTAACTCGAGTAGACACTGGCAACAACATAACACAAAATATTCTTGTTATCACATACTCGAGCCTTCCCTGATCTTGTGTAACTCATATGGCATCAAAACTTATTTCAATTTCCTCTTCAATTTATTGTCGGCTAACCCATTTTTTCATTAAACAATGCCATTTATTCACGGTCACAATAAAACCATATACTCACGGCATCAACAATCGATGGCAATACTCCTCTATTCTCGGCCGGAAATTCAGCTCCATCTTCTTTCTGAACGCTATATCACCTAGCTCGAGTCATCATCACAGGCCATTAATCACCGAGTAACTACATCATGATTACCATCACATCAACTCTAGAACCAGTTCATATCAACACAGAATCAAGCCATTGCTCCTACTCCTTCGAACAAACATTGCATATAATCATTCTTCACCTCAAACTCCATCAACAGAGTCACCATTACCACCCATGATCATCTCCATCAACATCTCTGATCATCAAAAGCTCCTCAATGCTAGGCTCGAGTTTATCCCTTCTTCTGTTTCTTAACAGCAAACTCATATTCTTGTCCATCAACAACTTCACTGCTCAAATCATCACTATCAAGACTCGAACCATCAAACCATCAGCCATTGTTCGGCACTGCAGACTCAATGGAAGCTTCATTATTAACTCAACTACAACCAAAGATTCATCAACTTCAAATGCGTCTCTGCCACTAACCTCAACTATGTTCCATCAATGGAAACAACCTCTTAAAACTCATCTCAATAGAAGCCTCACAACCTCAACAACGAAACCATCACAAGAATATATCATCAAGCCATCAACTATCATTAAACTCTGACAACCTCTCTCTGTATTTCTCAATCGATAATGGAAGCATACAAAACTAACCCATCTGGTCATAATCATCATCTCTGGAAACACACATGATGAACCCTAGCTGAGATTTATCCGGAAAGACAAGTGTTCTCGCTGTAAAGTTAAAGAAGAAGACGAAGTGCCCTTAGCATATTTGTTGGTGCTTTTAATAGAAGTCAAATAATTGGCATCCCTTAACAAAATATCCGGTGCCTTTAACAAATGAATCTTTGATTCCCCTTAGAGTACAACAAATTGTCAATAGTAGTATCCATTGAAATGACCATTTTACCCTTAGTTCTCGTTTTGCTCATAACTTCTCCCTACAAAGTCAAAATGACCTCTTTCTTTTGTCGTTAGCTTCGTAAATCAATTCTCTACAAGATGAAGGGTATAAATCATGTATTTGAATTAGATACACTTGTTATTTAGCAATTCTTCCTTGTAGAGCTCAATTTCACTTATTTCAAAGATGTAACCTAATAAAACACATACACTACAAAAGTAATAATAATACACAATAATTCACAGAAAATCTAGCAAGTAAGTATAAGGAAATGATACTTAAAATATGTAAATTATGCATTTATCAAAATCCCCCACACTTTCCTTTGCTAGTCCTCGAGAAAACTACAAATCTAAACTACCCTAAACTACCCTAAACTACAACAACTCCCTTTCGTTGAGGACACGGTTACACTTATCATGTGAAACAAGCCTTTAAAACCCTAGGTGTCCCTAGTGGACGAGTTATAGTCTCATGAGGGTTTACAAGAGGTATACCCACAAAACCTAAGTTCCAACTTTTAAATATTCCAGAGCACCCGCATCCAAAAAGTAATAATAATACACAATAATTCATACAAAATCTAGCAAGTAAGTATAAAGAAATGATACTTAAAATATGTAAATTATGCATTTATCAACTTGCAGTTATATACCTTACATATGTAATTGTGATTGTAAGAATGATTGTACAAATCGATTATCATGTGATGCGGCAATTGATTGAATTATGCTTTTATATTTGATTGAGAATGGAATGGGAATGGCTAGTGCCTATATTCAGGTGTAGAAAATCAAATATGCAGGTGTAGGGAATTTTGGTTTTTGGGAAAAATTAGGGTTTTTTTAAAAGCTAATTTAATTTTGAGACGGATATATGCATAGCAAAAAAAAAGTATACGTGGAAAAAATATTGAGACGGATATTTATGTGTCGTATATAAATAAAACGACATATATTAAACGTCTCTGATTTAATTTATACGTCGCTTTAATTAGCCATAAAAATAATACTGGCTCACACAAAAAGCGTCTCTTAAATTAATTAAGAGACGTTAATACGTCTTAAATATTCCAGATACACGATTTGATACACTTATATGTGTCTCTTAAATTCGTAACAACGGAAATAAATGTCTGAAAATTGTCGATTTGGTGTAGTGTTCAAAATATTTGGTAGAGGAAAAATTACAGTATTAGTTTGTAATGTAGAAGTACCCACCATAATAATAGGTAGTAAATCACCATTTCCAAATAGTATTCTCTCAAATCTATTGTAAGGTGAAGGATTTTGAAGAATATAATGGACACATCATTTGTCATATACGTTGTTGCTTCAGAATCTGGTATCCAATTAACAATTGTAGGAAAGGCGGAATCCTTATATATGGAGGTTGTGTGAACTTGAAGATACACATTGGCTTGAGTATTTAGGATTTTTGTTTGTTTTAGGAGTTGTATATTCGTAAAAACATTTTTTAGCTGTATGTCCATTTTTCTTAAAGATCTGGCAAGTAATATTGCTAATTAAAGTCAGTGATTTCAAATGATTGAGAATTATCTTTGTTGGATTTGAAGGAGTTGTTGAGAGAGGTATCTTTGTTTGGTTTTGATAATTGAGATGTGTTTTTGAAGGTATATGGATAACAAGTGTTTTTAGTAAAGAAAACTGAGTTCATAGCAGAGGCAAGGCATTTGTTGAGCTCAGATTCTTGAGTGGAGAGCCATTGTTCATGTTGAATGATGCTGGATCTAAGAGCACCAAAAGTGAAAGAAACATATCTATTTTGAGTAGAGATAAAAAGAATTATCATACTCTTGACCAACTCATTCAGGGTATACATTATCATATTAGATTCACACATATGTTCCTTTATGGAAGCTAGAGAGTCAGTTATTTCCTTGATACGGTGTAGATAAAAGAGATAAAAGAAGAACCTCTACGAATATTATGTAACTGATTCATAAGCATGGTTTTTCTAACAACAAATTGATCTGAAAATTCCTTTGCAAGAGAAAGCCAAACTTGCTTAGATGTAGATAATCCTAGCACGATAGAAGAAAAAAGGGAGAAAATGTAGCATTAAGCAAATAATGACAAACCTGTCCCATTTTTGTCATTTGACATATTCAAGGTTAAGAACCTCTTCTGCAACAACAAGGATAGAAGGTGGTGGTGTTGTTAAACTACCATCTATGAAGCCAAACATGTTTGTACTTATTAGAATGGATTACATCTGGTTCATGGGGATAAAGTTTGTGACGCTTGTAAAAGGTAAGTATGAAAAAGAAAAATTGAAAGATGAAAGAGGTGGGGTTTGAGTATTATCTGTATTTTTATATGTATTTTCCCCTGATGAGTTGTTTTCAGGTGTGATAGTGTCATTATTGACTGGTGTTAACCATTGAGAAAAGGTGTTAAAGATGATAAGAGATTGATAGTGACGACGAAAAAATGACACAAATCGCAGGAAACCTTTAATGGTTGCCTCCTGATACCATGATATAACAGAGATATTAGTAAATATAAGATATTATTAATGATGTTAAGAGTTGCTGAAAAAGATAATACATGAGAGTATTTATAGGATTTTTCTATTACCTAATGATAAGGACCAGTTATTACCTAATGATAAAGATCATACATTCATGACAAAGCCCAAACGGCATAAACCTAGAATAATCTAACCAGAAGCAAACAAAACTAACGGTAACTAAAAGGTATGCTAGAAATTGTAAGTGGACAATACTTATACCTTACAAAAGTGAGTAAAACTCATTATTAATGTCTGATACTTACAACTTTATTTTTCCATTTTAAGAAGAAAAGGAACAAACATCACGTAACAATATATAGTTTCGTGTATTCTTGTATAAATGTTGTAGAAATATTTGTTCTTTGGAAAATGATAATAATCTAAAATATATATGTTATAATATGTGAGCATCCTATTCAAAATCAATTTACAATTAGTGGAATGATCCTTTCATGTTATATTCATTTTATTGATTGTAGGGTTTATAAGTAATCCAGGAGTCAACGACTATTATCCTTCACAATGTACTCACGTTGAGTGCATTCACCGAATCTAAGATAATAAAATGAATCATAACTCATGGCAAAATTGTGCTCAAAAAGTTTATTCCACATCTCAGAATCTCACCCAACAAGGCCTAAAAGGTCATTAAGCTTCCCAACTGAACTTTGTCCTAGATCAAGATTTTAAGCCGGTTCCTATGGGGCATGGAAAACTTGACACGCCACTATGGGAAAATGACTAAGAGATAGAGTTTCTATCGAGTGACAGAGTCTCTATCGCCATCGATCAATACTCTGTCGCTCGATCCATACTCTATTGCTGGCGATCGAAGTTCAATCGTTAACGGTCGGTTCTCTACCGCCTATAAATACACACATTTCCCTCTTATTTCTTCACACTTTCTCCATATTTATTTATCCACCTCCTCCACCTTTTCCACATTTCTTTCTTCAAAAACATTCAATTTTATTATTTCTCTTTAAAAAATAATTAAAATGAGTAATTCAATAGCAAAAAGAAACATAAAAGATAAAGCAGTTGTAAGCAACACCCCATTGAGTGGATTAACTTGGACTAAGAATAAACAACAGGTGTTCGATATCCCTAAACAACAATCTGGTCCCGGTATACTCCATACGTATATATCTAGCCATCCAGAGCGATTTAATTCAACCATACTAAGAGGTGGGTGGTCTGAGTTCAAAGAAGTGAATGAGTTCCTCCCCCTGCTATTAAAGAAAGAATCTGACTACATCCTTGGAGGCATTTTTATTTTATAAATAAAAAAACCATTGGACCCAAATTGTTCAAGTTATACTAGAACGTTGGTGGAAGACTACAAATACGTTATAGTTCAAGGACTTCAAAGCGGTAAGTCTATTTTCCTATGATCTTTTTGGATTTAAATTATAGTTTATTTAGATTCAAATTAGGCATATGTGAAATATATCATATGCAAACTTTAGATTATGCAAAATTTTAATTATGAAAGGAGTTAAATCGTTGGATATGTACATGTTGTTGGGAATTTTATATGAGGGAGATTTGGTTACATTTAACCAATCAAGGTGGGAGTCACAAAGAAGATGGAAAGAGAGACTTCCATTGTACTGTGTTGATAAACAAGGAAACCTATAGCTCAAAAAAATAAAAGACCACGGATTAAGGGCGCCTGGGACAAAGTGTTTTTAAAAGCGTTATTATGATAATATGGAAGTGAACATAAAGGCGCAACAACAATATTTGTTCCCTGAGCATTTTGATAAGCTCGAATGAGTGTTTGTGTTATACGTACTAGGCCAATGCCTATTTCTGAATGCTAGTTCAGTGACATTAATTGATTTTCTCGAACTCTTAGAAGACTTAGAGCGAGCACCAACATTAGACTGGGGGTCTGCAATTCTAGTTGAAGTGAACATAACCATCAGTATACGCTTGGGCTCCAAACCAAGCCTGAATGGTTTTTGAGAGTTTTGGAGGAAAAAACTAAAATTCATTTACATTATTTATTTATACTAGGGAATGACCCATACCGAAACGGCAAGGCTATTTCAAAGGGTAATTATCTTAGGCCATTTTCTTGATTAATCCATCCATAAATCTCTCAAAAGTATAATTAGCAAAATAAAAATAAGGAAGTGGATCGAACGCTTACTATGCGATTGAGATAATAAGTATTATAAACTCTGAAAGTAAAAGAGATTGTTGAGTTTATAGGAGCTTTGATTGAAATATAGTATATTAGATAACCTCCTAAAAATTTCAACAATAAAAAAAGGATTGGGTAATGAAGGTAAATAAAAACCCACATGGGAAATGAAAAATATAGTTTACATATTCCAGCGATTGTGGTGATACGTGATATAGATGAAAAGTCTGTTTGAGTTATTTTCTTTTTTTTCAGTTTTTTATTCTGTCATTTGGTGGAGGTAAATGAAATATTAATAGTGCATTTTTTTTCTTTGTGTAAGGAAATTTATGGTGGGTTAATTAGAAATTTTACTTATTTATTTTAAAGAGAAGGGATTTATTACTCCTGAGTGGGGATAAAGAAAGGATGGACTATCAGATTTATGGGGCTTAGATGATTCTGGAATGGAGAGAAGATCATAACCACTACTAAGAGAATGAGAATATATCTCAACCGTTGTGTGATACACCAAACACTATTGTTGTGTAAGTATAGATTTGTTTTCATTTATGAAATGGTAATGTACTAACGTTAATATTGTTATGTTCAGTATTGGTGATATACTTACTTTCGTGTTATGGAACCCTTACTTCATAGAAAAAGTGATGTTTTTCCAGTCCTACAGAAGTACTAAACAGATAATTGGGTGCCAGATCAGGTTGATGATTGTCAAAATGTTGGCCTAGTTCAGAGGAATTAACAACTGTGTAGAACAAGACATAACGTTATTGTCATGTTGTATGAAACAATTAATTATTTCCAAAGTATGGAAGCCAGAGGATGGTACGTACAACTAAGCCTAAAGAGGATTGTGTTATATGGTACTATTTCTGATAAAAGTGTTTGGTACTCGGCGAAAGACATCTTCTTCAGTTACAAGGCAAAAAAATTAATAGCCATCAACCCCCATACAAGTAGGGAGATTTGTCGTGATGATTGGATAGATTTGATGAGGAATAACCAACCTTAGAAAGAAGTTGAACAATCGATCCAAGTGCCTAGAGATAAATTTGAGTACCTTAACTGATTTAACAAGATTTTTAAGTGTAACATTGTTATACAACCACAAAATTTAGGTGGGATTGATATGCCATATTTAGGTAGGATTCTACTTGTTGATTATTATCTTCATTCCCAACCTCCACCACCAACGGTAGACGAATTTTCGTAACCCAGTAGTCAAAGAGCTTCATCGTCATTTATGCAACCATTTTCTTGGGATGCAAAGACTATATCTCCAAGCGAAGAGAATTTACGGTTTCAATTACTTCTCAATGTCTTGATCATGCTAATCCATATTGGGGGTACATGCTAAACAAGAGCTATATCAGGACAGGTTGAATGAGTTTGAATATTATGTACACAAATTACAGGCACTGTGTGACTTGCATGAGATGAACCAGATGAGGGATAATCTGATGTTTGACATATCTACTTTTTTTTCTTCCACTCATGGTGGTGGTCATGGTGGTGCATGTTCTTTTTTGGTGGTGGTGTTAGTTCTTCCTTTGGTGGTGGTGGTAATGGTGGTGAAAGTTCTTCTTTTGATGGTTATGGAGGTTCTCCTTCTGGTTTAACTTACAGTCATAGAATCTGAGAAGTCGTGGAAGTCAAAAAATTCACCGCTCCACCCCAAATATTATGCAAGAGACTTAAATACCACCTGGTGATAGATGCTTTGACAGTGAAGTATCTCATCTGCAAACTCCTGGCGGTGCCTTTGACATTAAAACATCTCAGCTACAAACTCTTGGTGGTGTCTTCAATATTGAAGCAGCTCAACAATGTACTTTTTATACCCCAATTGTCTCAACTGCATCAACATTTCAACCATTTTAATATTTCTATTGTGGTCCCCTCCGCATGAATGATTCCTCTCAGGTTATTTTGCAAGGTTTTGAAGATGGTTCTTTTGATTATATTCCACCACCAACTCAGACTCAAAGCTGTGAGTTCTCTGTTATATTCAACACCACTCTTGATCCACAAAACATGGTCTAACGGGTCTTTAATGGTTAGAAAAATCATGGAAGTCAGTAGTTCAGTAGTTTATAAATATAATTTAATTTTAAGTGTTTGATGTAATTTTTCTTTTTTTATTAATGAAAATTATCTTAGGATTAATATTCAAATCCAAACCGATGTTACATTTCATTACATAACATATTACGTAGCACTTAATCAACGTTTAATCCAGACTTAAAAAGTTCATAGCATTCATCGTATATAATTTCTCTTCCGTTGACTTCAAAAAAAAATATATAACCCAAAATTTTCTGAAAATACAGATAAATAATAAGTTGTGTTTTTTTTAGCAAAAAGGTAGCACTTATATTATAATATTGTTACCCGCATGAATGCGAGTTACACTGTTGCTTCTGAAATAAAATATTGCATCATTGCATAACAGCTTGTGTAAAGCTTGGTTATTATCGTTAGTGAGTAGGACGTTGTTCCTTCTTTTCTTCATTTGTTTGCTAACTCATTTGCCACTTGATTCCCCATTCTTCCTTTATGCACCACTGAGTATTCGCCGAAGATTATTGACTATTTTTTAACCTCTTCCAATATCTGTTTACCCTGCCATTCCATACTCACTTCTTTCCCCTTTAGATAGTTGATAACATCTTGATTATCTCCTTAGAGTATGATTCGTATAAGTCATTTCTCCATAACCCATTTTATCGTTATTTGAGCTGCCAAACTTTCGTCATTGTTGATGAAGACATTATTGTGTTTATGTTGTGTGCCTCGACAAAAGATCATATATGGTCCCTATCCAGAAATCCCAAGCCCGCTTCCATCTTTCCTTCCTTGTATGACCCATCAAAGTTGATTTTTACAGTACCTTTAGGTGGTGGAGTCCAGCTTTCTTTATTTGGTACTCTGTGTAATTTGTTTCTGTTGATGTTGCTTTTGGTGAGTACATCTGTATGAATTGTTGTTCCGTTTTCCACTATCCTAATCAATTCTTACAAGATTTGCTTATGATCTCGGAACACCAACTCACATCTAGCTTTCCATATATTCTATGTCACTATGCCACACACTACTATCCTCTTTTCCATGTTATCTTCCCAAGTTGGGAGTTTAATAAACCAGGATTGAATCCAAGAGTGAAGATCCATTATATTGCTGGTTCTAAATGTCCTACTAAGACCGAACCACACATCCCTTGCGAAAGGGCATTCCAAAAGAAGGTGAAGGGTTGACTCCTCAGCAGAGTCACAAAAGGGGCATTGATCTGTCGGAATTTCAATTCTAGTAGCAAAAAATTCCCTTATCGGAAGATAGTTGGTAAGACATTTCCAAAGGAAGAGATTGATTTTAGGGGTAACCTGAATTGTCCAAATCTTTTTAAGCAGAGAAGATATCGCATCCGGCTCTTTACTACTTGCTAGAGTACCTTAGGTAGACTTAGTGGTGAACTCCCCAGTTCTGTTTATTCTCCATTTTAGCACATCTCTGTTATCATACCTCGGCCTAACACATCTTATAGCCCTTTCCATTTAAGTATTAAATAAATCTTCAAGGAGGGGGCCATTCTAATCATTTTTAGTTTGGTCCCAAAGTTGTCCAGTTCTTGTGATTTCCAATTCTTGGACCAGAGGGGAGTCAGAATAAAAAGGGGGTTGGATTCCGGGGACCCATGAGTGATCCCATAGATTTGCTTCAGAGTTAATATTCAGGTCCCAGATCCTAAATTTTTCTAACATTTATGAGACCTAATTTTATCCACTCCAAGCTACTAAACCAATTTTAATTATTCTACCCGTTAAAGGGCACGAACTGGGGAAATATTTCGATTTATAGATCTTTACCCAAAGGGCATCCGATTGAGTTACCATTATCCAAGTCAACTTTGTTTGCATCGATTCATTAACCAGTTTTAGATTTTGAAACCAAGACCGCCTTGATGTTTTGATTTACTAACGGAACTCCAAGCTTTGATATAAAATCCCTTTTTATCCTCTTTCTTCCCCCCACCAGAAGTCCCTCTGGAGTTGGTCATGGTATTGATAGTTTTAATCGGAAGAGGGAAGCAGGTCATTTGATAAAGAGGCATTATATCCAGCGTTGATTTAACGAAAACAGATCTGCCTACCTGATTCAGCAAGACACCCTTTGATAGATGTCTAAAACACCTTAATTAGTATCAATTGTTTATGTTTTCTTTGCTATTTTTCGTATAAATTATATATTTTATATTTATTTTTAAGTTTTTAGGTACTTTGGAGTTATGTGGAGCAAAAAAGAAAAAATCATTCCAATAAGGGAAAAAAAATTATCATTTCACCCGCGAATGTTATTCGCACAGCCAACCGTATACTAAGGAGTAAGGACCAAGAAACATTATTTGAAGAAGTTAGGCAGAGGGTTACCCTTTACCCATTTACTGGGTGCTAAATCCTACCCAATTCATAACCTAAACCTAGGTCGAGCTATATCATCAGCTCATATTCTTTTCTAGCATCAGAACATAAACCAGACTAGCACCACAGGTCTCACTCCGGCGAAGCTCAGGCAGTGAATTGGTTCGATAGGTTGAGGATACTCGAGGTTAGACAAAGAATAGATAGAACGGGTCTCTCTGATTTGAATTAGAAGCTGTACAGAGAGATGGGTATCGATGTGGCTATGGGTTCAAGATTTAAACAAGAACTGAAATTAGAAGAAAGAACTAGTCGCTGTTGAAAGAAAAGATGGGTTCTAGTTATGGGTTATTATTGATAACATTAAAAAGAATGTCTACATTAGAGATGAACGATTGAATCAATTGAATTGATAATAAGAAGAATTGTTTTCTTTTACAGGACATACTAGTATATATGCTTCTGATAGAAGCTTACACAGCACACTTCTCACACACTTATACAGCACACTTCTCACACACTCTTTACACACACACATTTCACACACATGCTTTTATCCTCCCTCAAGCTCAAGGAGGTTTGTAGAAACTACTTGAGATTACAAATGATGTGAAGTGTTGTGTACTAGCATCAGCAAAGTAAGTACCAGCTGCACTTCATGACCAGAAGAAATGTTGGTTCCAGGGGTGCTAACCAGAGCAAGTTACCAATTTATCTCTGTCCTACAACTGCTTTTCCATATGGATCAGTTAGTTTCCCTGCACAAGAAAAATAGTTCTCAACAACTTTGTAGCGTCATCTTTAAGAACTTTTCCCTAATGGATAAGCATTTGTTGTGAAGTAGGGTAAACATATGATCCCTGAGCAGGTTCTATGCTATTGCTTGCAACATGATTTGATGTTGTATGACCATATACATCTGATCCTTGTAAGGAAGTTGGGGTAGTGGCAACAAGAGTAGATGCAAGAGTAGATGGTGGTTGAGACACAGCAAGAGGCACTGAAGTTGCTGACTGAACCTGACCAGTAGGAGTGGCTGTTGTAGTTGGAGTTCCACAAAGTAGATTGTAGCAAACTTGAATTTTGTTGTAGAGCACCAACCAGCTCCAACTAAAGCAGAATATATATAGCTGATGCAGTGACTGAAGGACACTTGAATCTGACATGAATGAGAATCGACAGGCAAAAAGAAACCATGTAGTTGTGGTGGTATTCATGAATGAACTAGAAAATATGGATGCAAGAAGAGAAACTGGTAACCAGACAATGAAGCAAAGCCTTGTCTACAGGCAGCAGCACCATCATACAACTCTATCCCAGAATAACGCAAGAGATGAAAAACCATAAGAGTACTTGGACCAGAAGTAATCTGCCATGTTATACCAACAAGTATGAGATTCAGAATTGGACACAATCACACCAGCACACAACTCTCACAACTCTGAATGTTCCATCTCAGAAAATTTATTACTCGCTAAACAAGAAAAGATTCAAGAATTGAATCCTTTTACTTTCAATTAAAATTAAAGATCTAACTAAGATAGAAATGAACAACAGATTGCATATTGAACATATATGCAAACTGACCTCCAGGTTGTATACTAAGCATATACAAACTCAACAAAGAGAACTCCAATTTGTACACCAGTACCATCACCAAATTCAATTCCATAACATCATCTTCAGTTTCATCATTAAAATTGCAAGACAACTCACTCATGACCTCTCACATGATAAGGACTGTACCAAAGTAAAATTGAGAGAAGGAGCTAACCAAAGCAAGATTAAGTACACAGTGGTGCAGCAATCAGTTAACACACAGACGTACCCCAAAATTCTACTGAATTTAAGAAGAAACTCTCTTCACTATTCAATGGAACAAAATTAATCCTCTCTCTAACTAACTCTTGTAGCAGAAATTAGCATACTCAGATCGAATAGATTCAGGAATCAGTACCAGTAGGACTTGATAAAAGAACTAGGTTAAAACAGAAACTAGTTATGATGAAAACAGTGTCTGATGATGGAAGTGAATATTGTTGAGATAGTGATGTAGAAATCGGACACATGTTGTCAAATTTGAAGTAAGCAAAAGATGAGATTCGAGATTACCAAAGTTGATTCGATTTAAGCAGTTGAGGTAGAAGAATCAAGTTTCAATGAAGAACGAAATTGTAAACCTGAATTCCCAAGAGCTCAAGTGATTTAAACCAAATTCCAAATCTGAGAATCATGCTTGATTCTGTTTGAAGACGTTGCAGTCAGAGATCAGGATCAAATCCAACTTACAGAACAAATCTTCACTTCTAGAACTCCATTATTCTTCAATAACAACCAGCTGAATTGAAAAAAAATGAGGTGAGTGAAGAAATTGATGTTTAAAAGAAGAATCAATGATAACATGATAACATTCAAAAGAATGTCTACATTGGAGCTGAACGATTGAATCAATTGAATTGATGATAAGAAGAATTAATGTGGTGAAGAAGGATCGATGCCCTCAGAATTGAAAATATGAGACTGAAGCTCTGATACCATGATAACATTCAAAAGAATGTCTACATTGGAGCTGAACGATTGAATCAATTGAATTGATAATAAGAAGAATTGTTTTCTGTTACAGGACAGACTAGTATATATGCTTCTTATAGAAGCTTACACAACAAACTTCTCAAACACTTACACAACACACTTCTCACACACCTATCTCGCACACTCTTTACACACACACATTTCACACACATGCTTTTAATTATCAGATTCAAGATGGAGAAGTAATTCAAGTTCTGTGAAGCATCAAGAGATGACGCTGTTGAGTTTGAGGGAATGGGTAGTGCTGCCGTGAACTGAGCTCAGCTGTGTACAAGGGTTCGATTGAGGATTTGAGTAGAGTTCAGTTGGTTCGAGAATGGATTGATCTCGGATTCCAGTTTGGATCAAGTTTTGAGGTGAGTAATTAATGGGTTTTGGTCAAAATTTTGGATTAGAAAAAATGGGTTTCGAATTTATGGTGGTGCTGTGGTCGGAGAACAAAATATTAGAGAACAAGATTGAAGATGGTGAACACAGAGATTGTTAGAACAATAAGAATGGAAGGAAGGATCGCTCGTTGTTGTTGGATTCGGAATGAAGTGGAGATACTTCTACCATTGAGTTTGCTGTTGAGTGAAACTCAGTTGAAGAGTTGATTGATTTCAGGGTGGTGGTATGAAGAGAGGCTGTGACTCGATGGGTTTTAGTGGATAGAAGCCGAGAGACATTCAGTTAAGAGGAAACATTGAGAAGATATGGTGATGAATGAGAACAGAGACTGGCCGAGAAAGAAGAAGGTTGTTGTGGCCGGGAAAGTTGGGTTTGAGTTATTTGCAGTGTTCCTTGGGTGAGCTACAGATTGAGTGTAAATGATTTCTTGGGTGTGTTGAATTGTGTGAATGATTGCAGGGAAGGAGATTGGAAAGGCAAGAAATAACAACAAGTTCATGCGAGAATCACAAACAAAGTTGCTCTCAAGGTGTTCGATCAAATGACTCAGTGAAAGAATAGATGTGAGTTAATGAATTTGCTTTGTCAATTATCTGGAACTGACATTCAAATATTAAATGGGTTATGGGCTTAGTTTTGTGGCCTGTTTAGATGAGTTCAAATTAGTTTTGAGCGTGACCAATTTTTAGGAATTAAAAGAGTTAGGGTTACAATGAAAAGGGGAGTTTTATTCTAAGAAGGATTCTACAAGAGAGAAAGTTATAAAAGCACAACTTAATAAAAGGGAGTAGCTAGGTTTTCATCTAGTTCTTTTCTCACGTCTTTTACTTCTTTTTTTAGGTTTGCTTTGTGAAGAGTTCTCACATCTAGGGTTTGCAATTATTTCTTCTATTAAATTTTGTGAACTTCATTATGTTTAGCTAATTATTATTTGATCAGGGATATTTGAAAACTATGTGATATGATTTATTCAAGTTAATCTTTCTTTTCTATATTGTGTTATTGTTTATCCTTTACCGTGCTTATGACCAAGAATTATTTTCAAGTTGTTCGAGTGGCTAATTGAATAGCTTGCTTGTGATTTTGATGCTAGATAATTGAACTGTAATCCGTAATTGTTAGGGTGATTTAATCAAAAGTAGTGAAACATTAACATTGCAATGGGATGTTGTGGACTTTGATGTATAGAAGATAATCCTAAGTTAACATGTTGACCTTATGAACATGTGGTTAGGATCAACCCGACTCATAGAGCATACCGGTCAATAAAGTTACTAGAGAGCTTATTCAAAGTGGCTTGATTGGCTAGAAACGAGTAAAGAACTTATTCTACGAAGTGACCTTGGAGTTTAATGGACTTGTTGAACTCATCACTTGTCTAGGGTTTTTAATAAACGTATTTTGAAGAAGATTTCACTTGTATTCATATTCATTAGTGGAGAAAGACTTCTTAATCATTCTCATCATCATATTTGCATTCTTTTACTTGTTTTTGTATTTCTGCATTAGTTTATTTTCAGAAATTTATCGATAATTTTAACTCAACGCTAGGAATGAACCTTCTTATCATTATTCTACTAGTTAGTGTAATAAGTAAGGAATATATTTTTGACGAGTCTGACACCCCATCACCCTTCCACTCCTTTATCCTAGCTTTAAACTTGGCTATTAGGTTGGCAAAATTTATATGGCGCGGTCTTCGGAAAAAAAGAGGGAAACCTAGATAAGTTTCCTTCAAATTCATCTTCTTCATTCTCAAAGTCCTTGTCAGCATTCGGCTCGGTCTGGGAGGAAGGTTTGGCGTGTGAAAAACACCAGATTTTTCCAAGTTTATTAATTGCCCAGTAAATTCCCCAAAATCAGTAAGGATTTTCATTAGATGTCTCGATTCTTTCAAATCCTCCTTTATTAAGATTAGGATATCATCAGCAAACAGAAGGTGGGTAACAGACGGACTATCTTTTGAAATTTTGATGCCAGTGATCAGATTCTTGGATTCAGCCTTTTGCAACATCCGATAGAGAACTTCCATACATATAATGAAGATGTATGGGGAGAGCGGGTCTCCCTGGAAAATGCCACGAGATGGGTAAAACACTTTCCATTGAGAACCATTAAAAAGGACAGAGATTGTCGTCGTATTGATGCATTAGTAGATGAGGTCGCACCAGTGATCCAAGAAGCCCATTTGTTTAAAATTTTAATCAGGTGGTCCCACGCAACTTTTTCGAAGGTTTTACTCATGTCTATCTTAAGACCTTGGAAGCTTAGCTTGCCTTTCTTACAGTTTTTCATAGCATGGGTTATCTCATGGGCAATCAGGATATTGTCTGCAATTTGTCTCCCAGGAATAAAGGCTTCCTGATAAGGGGATATGAAAGAGATCAGGTGTGGTATTAGTCTATTAGCCAAGATTTTAGAGATAATATTATAGACAATATTGTAAAGACTAATCGGTCTAAAGTCACCTGGCCAGTTGGATTGTCCTTTTTGGGGATGAGAGTGAGAAAAGTCTAGTTCAAATCTTTAAGAAGAAATTTGGATTCAAAAAATTCTTAACAAGGGCGACTATTTCGTTGCTAACAATGTTCCAACTCTTTTGGAAAAAAATAGCTGGGAATCCATCTGGCCCCCGGAGATTTGGACGGGGGCATAGAGAAGAGAACATCTCTAATTTGTTCTTCTGAGGGAATGGATGTAAGAGCCAAGTTCATCTCAGTAGTGACCCAATTTGGGATTAGCTCCAGTATCTCGCCTTCCTTCCCCTAGCAATATTTTCGGAGGTCCTCGCTATTTGTTCAAAATGCTCTTTTAGAATATTAGTTATGTCTGTGAAGTTCTCTTTCCACTCTCCCCTAGAGTTTTTGAGTTTGGTTATTTTATTTCTCTTAAACCTATTGATTGTCCTAATATGAAAGTACTTAGTTTTACGGTCTCCAAGTTTAATCTCATTATCCCTGGATTTTTCCTTCCAGAATTTTTCTTCAATATTGGTTCATTTCTCCATCTCCATTAGGATATTTTTCAATCTGGTTCTCGATTCATCGTCATGAGCCGAGGTTTGGTAACAGATATCCAGCTCAGCTTTTACTGACCGAATTTTAGAATTTATATGTATCCCCACTCCTTTATTCCAATCCCTAAGGATAGGCTTTAGATTCTTAAGCTTAGACACCACTTTAATTCCTGGCGATCCTGACGTGAATCTTTCCCAAGAATCCTGAATTAGTGGGAGACAAGTTTCGTCTTTAAACCACATGGCAGGGAATTTGAAAGGGATAAATCCGGAACGTGAATCATTATTAAGACGGAGAAGGATAGGGATATGATCAGAACTTATAGGGGGAGGTGTATAAAAAAAGCTTCAGGGTAAGTGGTAAGCCAAGTAGAATTGGTTAAAACCCGATCCAAACGTTGCTCTATAAGGCTGTCACTCCTATGATTTGACCAGGTAAATTGATTTAGACCATCAAAACCAAGATCCATCAGGCCCGTTTCCTCAACCATAGCAAGAACCCACGTCACCTCAGAGTTTTGACCTGCCGTCCCACCAACTTTTTCAGATTGATTAAAAATAAAGTTAAGATCCCCTATAAGAATCCAGAGCGTGTCCTTTGCTTGTACTGTAACCTCCTTTATATAGGACCAAGGTTCCGCTTTAGATCCATGATACGGGCTGCCATAAAAGAAGGTATACAAACATTGGACTTTAGTCTTATTATCAAAGATGAAGGCATTAATCATATACTTGTTACTTTGAACAACTTCGAGAGAGATCCCACCTTCCAGGCAAGGGCTAGCCCTGCTGCGAGCCCAATCCTCGGAACCAACCACCAATTTTGATACTGATACCTTTTAAAAAGAGCTATTACAGAACTTTCTTTGGCTTTAGTTTCAGAAAGGAAGATTATGTCTATAGAGTTTTTGAAAGGGTTAATTGATTTTTGGTACTTATATTTTGTCCAGTTTTAGTCTTTGGTACAATATTTGTCCAATGTTAGGTCTTGGTACCTGGACTGAACGTTGACCGGAATTAATTAATTTTATAAAATAAATAAATGAGAGAAGAATGCGATGAAAAATGGTGTAGATTTGGGGGTTTTATTTGGAACCGTTGATTTAATGATTTTGTTAACGGTTTAGATAAAATAACAAAAAATTATTGATTTTATTAAATTAAAATTAGACTTAACCTGGTCAACTACGGTCAACGTTCAGTCCTGGTAACAAGCCTTAATATTGAACAAATGTTATACCAAAGACTAACACTGGACAAAATATAAATACCAAATATCAATTAACTCATTTTAAAAACTAAGTCCATTACAGTGTCCCTGGTTAACTTCTTATTAATACGTTGACCATTGCAAGCTAAAGTTGAAGTCATAGCGGGGTTGAGACACCCAGGATTAGGGTCCGAAAAGGTATTGCTAACATGCCTGGTTAACTTTCCTAGTCTAGAACTCAATTCCCAACTAGTAACTTTCTTCTTCTGCGTCCAGCTCAAGAATGCAGTTCTTTGGGTATGATTCCACCCGCAATGCTCCCAAGCCCTTCAGTAAATGTTGTAGCACCACTCTATATCAATACCAGAACTCCTGATCTTGGGAAGATCCTCCTCTCCCAGACTAAGAATACTAATCACATAAACATTCATCGGCAAAACTATAAGAACGGATTCATATTTCACAGCCAAACCAACGGTCAGGGTGAGAGTAGAGTTTTGAGTCCCCAAGGCTATAGAAAAGAGAAGAGCAGCAAAGACTCGGGATAGAATGGAAGATGAGAGGAGAGACAGACCTTGTAAACAGAATATCAAGAGATATCTCCAGGTTATAATTCTCATTAACTTCAAAGAAATCAGGAATACAAAAGGGTTCTTTGAAACATATGGGACCAATCTTAAAGCTGATGGAACAAACCTTGATCGACCTACTCACACTTCTAACTGTTAAACTTAGATTAGGAATAAAACTTGAAGGACCAAGGAAAAAAATGCAGGAATAGTGAACAATGTACCACCCACTAAGATTGTTACTAAGAATAACCTGGACAGAGTGAGTTCCGAAAGGAAATTCACACTGAAAGTTCGAGTAGATTTTACTCACCTGCCATAAGTAATGGTGGTTGAAGAAGAGAGCGGTAAGTGGAATATGCACACAAGAAACGAGCAACTGATTTTTATAATAATTGAAAGTACAAGATTGCAACTGCTTAGGGACACACTTACTAGACCTCACTGAAATCTTAAACTTTGTACAATATTTTTCTAGTTTCGAGGCAAACCTTACATAAGCAGAGAAAGTATTCTTGAATAGCAGTATACTACCCCTTCCCAAATACTCCCTCCTAACTCTATAGGAACTCCACGACTTACTACCTAGACATATATAGTGATAATAGATAAAAGTGGCAGCATAGATGCAAACTTTCCAGAGAAGTCTTCTTTCACAAAAAAAAAAAAAAATCGATTTCTATCTTTTTTACCTGTCCTTTGTGTTATTTGCTGAATTTAAACACCTAATTGTTATATGCTTACTAAACTTGATTGATCCTTTGCATTTATTCTCATGACCCTCTTCACAATCTTTTCGCATGTCTTCATTCCACTTCTTTTTGTTCCCAAAATAACAAACAGTGCTTCCTCCTTTGTAACCAATGTGATTAGTTACTACACACAAAAGACAGTAATCAGATTTAGTTGACCTTGAAATCAAAGAGAACATGGGTTCCATTCGAGTTTTCAAATTTTCTTAACTCTCTTTGATTGGCATAAAAATTATTATCAATTTGTAAACAATAAGAGATCACAGTTTTTTGATAATTACTTAAGCCAAAAAGGCTACAAGAATTAGGAAAAGTTGACTGAACAGAAGTGAAACAAAAATAATAGATAATAGTTTACTGAATATGAATGAGTGTGCAAGACCAATTTTTAGTACGGGTAATTGCTGATTGAAAACAAGTAAAAAAAACAGTAATTTGAGGGGTTGAGGATGTGTACCTGAGCTGTTGAATTACCATGAATTGCAGTAGAAAACGAAGATCCCCCCAGGTGTGTATTTTCATTGGTTTGCATAACTTCAATGGTCACATCAACAAGAGTGGCCAAGTTGGAGTGAGTGGATTGGTTAGCTGGCTGAAAGAATTGATGGGTTAGATAAGCTTCAGGGAAGTTATCTGGACCATTTGATTCATTCGAAGGGGTTTCCTTAATATCTACTTGATTGACATTTGTGAATTTCTTAGGACGTGTGAGAGCTTTCTTCACTCTTCCCCTTGTTACAGCTACATTTGCCTCACTTAGATCTTCTTTGTCTTTTTCCAGATTTAAGTTTTTGGTAGTTGTATTAGCCTTGCCTCCCTGATAAGTGCATAATTTATATATTTTAAGTATCATTTTCTTATACTTATTTGTTAGATTCTGTGTGAATTACCGTGTGTTGGTATTACTTTTGTAGTTTATGTGTTTTATTAGGTTACATCTCTGAAACAAGTGAAATTAAGCTTTATAAGAGAAGAATTTCCAAAGACCCAGTGGATCTCAGTCTATTACAGTATTTCTACTCTCCATCTTGTAGAAAATTTCATTACGAAGCCAATGGCGAAAGAACGAGGTCATTCTGACTTCGTATGAGAAAATTATGAGCGAAACAAGAATTAAGGGCACATTGGACATTTCCAGGAAAATTGTTATTGAGAACCTGTTGTACGCTAAGGAACAACTGAAATTCAAATGTTGTTATGGGTGCCTGCACTTCTACCAGGGCTGCCATGATTCAAATGTTAATAAGAGCATTCAGCTCTTTTACTCAGGGCTACCTCCCGTCTTCTTCACCATTTCGAATGAAAAAAACAGAGCCAACTCCGGTTGCTCTTTGTGACACTGATGATTGTGAATTGGGTGGATTAATGGCAGTAATGAGGTTCGAAGGTGCTGGTGGAGTCTGTGATGGAATCAATCAGTGAGAAGGAGTTTCTGCCATTGTAGAGATCGATATGTACTGTTGACAGTGAAGGCTTTATTGATGAAGTTATCTACTGACTGTGATGATGGTGAACGGGAAAAGTTAAAGCTCGGTTCTGTGGTAGGATGTGATGGCAGATGATGATGATCACGGTGAGATAAGGCAGAGAAGCTTGAGATAGTAGCAGCAATGGCAGTGAGAAGATGAGTTGAGCATGTGATGGTGCTATTGATGATCATGGCAGAGATGACTGTCAAGTGAACCTGATTTTGAGTTTGAATATCTCAGCGAGTTCATGGAGAGAAAACAAAGTTTGGGTCATTGTCTAATGATCGAGTTCAAATAAGAAAACAGAGAAGTTGAACCTGTTCGAGTAAAAGGAGAGGATGTGGTCTGATGGAGTTCTCGTTTGCCTGTGTTGTTGCTCGAGTTTGTGTGATAGAAATTGTTTCTTTGATGCCATTAATAGATAAGATGGAACTCGAGTTTAATGGCTGAACGATGGCTTGGTGGTAGAGTCGTAGATCCCGTATTGATTGCTGCAGCGAAAGAGAATAGTTAGAGAAGAGAGGTAATTTGGCAAGAGTCGAGTTTGAGTTTCGAATAGTCAGTGAACAGGGAATGCTCGAAGTTGAGAATTCAGGGAATGATATGAGAAGAGTTTGAATAGGATACAAAAACTGGGGTTTACACGGATAATAACTTACCTGAATTTTGTACCGAGATTCAATTGAGCGTGTATTAGATATTTTAGGAAAGACTTGATGCGAAAGGCAGCTGTAAACCGTGTATAACACGGAAATAAAGTTGGTCGGTGGGGTGACAAGCTTCTTAATCAAGGTGAAACTCCAAAAAAAAGGCATAGTCGGTGACTTCTCTATACAAATAGAGGACCTTCACATACAGAGAGGACTTGTACAGAGACATCTACAGAGACGTAAGACATACTTGGACATACAGGGAGAAAGGGGAGATAGACCCGGACATAGACAGACAGAAACAAAGGGCCTGTACGGACAAAAATTGGAGGATAACTTCACGTACAGCTTTGGACAGAAACACTTTGGAGTGGAAATCGATCATCACGACTTCTCGGGTTTGATTTATTTGTTTTCTTAATTATTTTTCATGGATTTTGAGAAATCCATGATGAACTAAACCTCTCTTATTGGTTAGGGATGTAGTCTTAAGTTGAAAAACATGTTTTTTAATTGAATGGCTCATTCTCATATGTTCATAATCTCTTCAATATCGCTTATGTTCTACCATTAATAACGCCTTGTATGATGGATTGCTTGTTTGTTTAAGTTACAAATTAGATGAGCATGTATTGACATCTATAACTAAACTAGGGTTTGAGATCCGAAATTGTCGAAAAACCCTTGTTACGAGTAGTATAACATAGTTGTTAACGACGGGATGTTGCCATGCAATTATTTGTAGAAGCGTGACCTAGGTGAAATCCGAGTGGAACTTGCGCCGGATTGCTTAGAATAACCTCAAATCACAAAGACCATTGCTTTCATTAGGTTAAACTTGAGTGGCGCTTGCGCCAAGTTATTCGGTGAAAAGGATTCAAAGAGTGGCGCTTTGCGCCTTTGATGATAATATGAGTTTTGCCGGAGTAAGCCTGCGATAGGATGCTTTAGGGTTATTGATATTGAGAGTTCATGAATGTTGAGTATGATTTGATTGATAACATGTTGAAAGATGGAAGATGAACTCTCTAACCAATGTTCTTTATCTCTGATATTCGTTTTAATCAATTTCCTTTAGTATAATTTAGTTATAATCACAACCAAAACCCCCCCTGTTTACATAAGTAATCGAAAGTAATTACAATCACCTGCCTCTCTGTGGGGACGAACTTGTTCTTATTGCTATACTCTAATCTATATTAGTGAAGTAAGAACCTGCATTATTTTGGTTGATTGACAACCGACCACTCCCCCCTTGTTCCCTTTGGATTAGTTACTTTCTTTTGCACAGTTTTTCCCGAAGTTTCGCCCAAGGAAGCATAGGTTTTTTCCCCTTCTGATTATTTGACTCATTCACCACTGGAGAGCCTTCCCCAAAAATTTGCCTCATGATTCTTTGTTGAGCTTCGAGCATTTCTTGGATGGTTAAGTTTGTTGCGAGGCTCATAAAGTCAGTATTGGTAGGTTCCAGGTTCACTCTGCTAGAAGCGGGAGAATTTATGATTATCTCAATAGGGACTCCTAAAAGAGGTTGGTTTGAGATAATGAGATTCAAGGAAGAGGGGTTTTGAGAGTAATGGGGACTATCATATTTAGATTTCTCAAGATGAGATGAGGATAAAAAAGGTGCAGTGTTGCTCAGAGGTGCTAGGTTTATCTCCAGATCTGAGGGGAGGATGGGGCTTTGATTTTGTGGATTGTTGAAATAACCAGGACCTAAGAAAGACATAGGCATTTTTCCTGGTTCTGCAAAACCAGGAGGGAATGACAAGGATTCTGGCAGATGAGGTTGCTCAGGGGCAAGGGTGGATTGAGTAAAAGTTTGGGTGTTAAATATGTTATTGATAGCATTTGGGTTAGGGTTAGACAAGAAATTAAGAGATGGGTTGAGACCATCGATCTTGACACTGCCTGAGCCCATAGGAAACTGCATAATGGGCCCATAATCATATCTAGGCCTTTTTTGGAAGTGGTTTAATTCCAAATGAGAAATAGGGCTAGTTTGTCTTTGTCTAGTTCAGGTGCTAGTTGTTACTAGCCCATTAGGGTTCAGGATAGGCTGTTGAATCGGCAGTTATGCTGCAGACATAATTTCTTCTTCTCCGTACATTTTCAGGGACAACTATGATGAAGACAGGGTTTTGAGTAAAGGAATGGTTTTGATTGAAAATGGGTAAAACTTGAGGAACACTTAGATGATTGACCAGCTCTGAGGAATAGGGTGTGATTCTATACACCTTGATGGAGGATGATCGATGATCCTGCATAGAGAGCACAATCTTCAGGGTACCTAGTCAAACCACTTTAGCTTGAACTCCTGCAATAGTTAGCTTCACCTTTCTTGGAACAATTTTTGTCAAATCCATCTTGATTAAAGCTCTAACTGATTTTCTCTTATTAGCTGGAAAGCCATCTTCCGGATCCATTAACTTCACTTCTTTTCCCATCAACTCAGCCACCTTCCTTAGAATACCATTGTAATGGTGTTGAGGTAGTAGCCTATTGAGATTATCCTAGAAGAACTCATACTTCATACATACCTCAAATGGGGTAGTGATGCCTGTAAACATTCTAATCTGCATCAAATAACCCTTAATCTGCCATGGACTGCCTCTCAACAAAAAACCCACTTCATCTCTGGATCTCAGAGTTATGACTATTCTGTTTTTATTTTTTGTTTCATTGCCAGATACAAACAGAATAACTGGTTCATAGTTCAAACCAAACACATCCTTGCAGTTAGCGTTAATGAAAGCTTGAGGGTATGGATATGGACGATTGATTTTTGCTACTACCATTTGTTGGATTTTTCATTACACTTGTCAGCAACTTCTTCATCTAAGACTAGGGTGGGTTCAACTTTTTCTAGCAGAGTAAGATTAACAGTTATTTTAAAATGCGTAGAGTTGATATCATCTAGGATTGATTTTTCCATTTTAGGAGCAAACATAAAGAATATTGCCGAGATTGGTAAGAAGAAAAGTTTCCAAATTGGGTTTGTTGATTGTCTTGCATCCTTCTTCAGTTTATGTAGTATCTGCATCAGCAGGAGTCATAACTGCACACCTAGATTCATTAAATTCTTGTTCTGACTCATACCAGGGCACATCAGTCAATGGAAATCTTGCACAGAGAACAAATTCGGCTGAAGTGACGAAGGCGAAGGGATAATGGGTATTGAACGGTTCGGTTCTTTAGATGGTTTAAATGAAGGGTAATTGGCCTGCTATAGCGCCGTAGAAATCATAAAAACCCCTGAAAATACACATTTGACTAGACCCTTGTCTCCCTGCAAATTCCGGCAACTCAGAGATCAAGAAGAGGGTTAGTACATTTAAATCAAAGACAAAAAAGCAGATCAATAAATACAGGAGCAGAAGTAGGAAACATTGTCGCCAACCCAAAAGCAAGTAAATGAAAAATTGAAAAGGAAGCAAGAAAGGAAGGAGAAAACGAAATAGGGGTAGAGGTTGAGGAATCAAACCATAAGTAGCCTGAGAATAAAAAAAACAGATAAAGTTCACAGAACAAAGCACAAGAGATGGTCAAAAGCGTCGGCCAAAGTCAAAGAGAGACAATAGTGTTCCAGAGAAAAAAAAGATAAATAATAAGCTAATATGATTTTGATTAATTAAAACTGAGTGGTTCAAAAATACTCACTTGTTCATCGATGGACAATTAAGGATGATCTTGGTTGACCATCCACGAAATTTCCGTATAATTTCTCACATCATCCTTGATCCTGGAAAATCTAACTTCTTTTTTCCTGTTTCTTGAATTTTCATTACCGGCTAATGCCACAAACATTTGAAATGCATTATCCTATAAAATAAAACTGATAAGATTCATACCTCCATCACTTGCAGTTGATATCAAAACTCGAATAACATCAACATTTTTTTCTCAAGTAAAGTAAATGCTAGGCATTTCGAATAAGAAATGTAGACAAGTTGTGAATTGAATTATATGAAAGATTCATATTTATAGAAGATTGATTTACAGACGTTGGATGAGGAAAGACTGAGCGACAAAGATATCACTAAGCGATCAAGACTATATCGTTGGTGACATAAACTCGATCGCTCGGTTAAGTCTTTACCGAAAGGTCGAATCTCTAATGCTCGATAGAAACTCTGCCTCGACGGGCTAAGTGGTAGATTTACCACTTAGCCCATTATATCTGCCACTTTGCCATACCCATAGTGAGTGCAAAAGTGGCAAATCCTTGCATTTGCCCTATGAAACCGGCCTTAGGCACATGGATCTTCCGTGGCTTTCATAAACCAAGGGTATTAGTGGAATTACGTGCAATGGGTGTTCTCCATGATTCGTTCCCGTGTGTTAAATCAGTAAACCCTTATGTTTTGATTTTCCCCTTCCAAAACACAAAACCATTTGCTTCTAAAGAGAGAGGTAACAACTCTTCCACCTCCTTCAGTTATAATGGCGAAGCGTGAGCTTTCCAGTACTTTGAAGAACCTAAAGGTATTCGTGAATCCTAATTATCAAGATTTAGTATGTATTATGTATTATCTGTTACTCAAATTGGGTTTAATTTGTTACTTCAGTTCATGCAAAGGGGAGCTCCAAAAGTAGAAAAAGCTAAACAAGAAGAAGAAGCTGTAGTAGAGGTTAAAGAAGTTAGCAACTTTTCTTCACCCAATAATACCCATAAGAAAAAATGGTATATTTGTTTCTAACGTTTTTTTTTTGGTTGTTGTTGTAAATTTCTTGTTTTACATCTTTAGTCAATGTTGCTTGGGAATATCTTGTTTATTGATGGTGTCCACCTTCTGTTACTCTAATTGAAGAGTTAGAAATATAAAGCTATGATTTTGAATAGTATCCAAATAAACATGAGCCACTTAACTTTGCTAGAAACCCCAATTTTCCAATGCCCTAATTGAAGATTCAGAGAACTGAAAAAGTACCCCTCATTTTCAGGATTCTTTAAAATACCCTTAAGGGCTATTATTTAAATTTTAAGGTCTAATTTTTGGTTCCCACATAGTGTTACATTACGCTTTCATGCGCCAAGAAAGTACTAGTTAAGCTTCACTAAAACTTACTTTCTACTCCTCATGGGTAATTTTACAAAGAAAGGAAAAGTGAGGGGTAGAACAATAATACACCCCTGAAGACATGTTTAATAATGTTTATGTTGGTGCTATCGCTTGCATATTGTGATTAATTCGCGAAAATCAAGTTGGATTGTTGAGAGTTAAGGACTTGTATGAACAAGTATGTGTCTAACTTCTTTCGCGCCGTTTTTTTTTTAATCTTTTTTTTTTGTTGTATTTCTGTTTTATAAAGCATGGCTGCAGAGTGATAAAAGTCCTTCAGTGAGCATGATTTTTATATGGTTTAGCTGTAAGAGCCTTTGGTCCATGTGGAGGAAACAGTAGCGTGTTGAATGAACCCCGCAATAGTTAGATATGGGGAGTATTAGGGTTCTGATAGATAGGGATTAGTTTTCAAGTAAGAACCAGGAGAAGAGGCGACATAATATATAATACGAGTTTGTAGTTCTTGCAAGTTGTCACTCCTGCTACAATGGTTAGCTTTGGTTGCTTCAACCATCAAAATCAGTCTATTACTCTTCTATTGCCTCAATCAGTTATTTTAGTTTAGGTTGCCAGTTGCCACGCTCCTCAAAAACTTGTTGTAAGGCTATGCTGTTATCAGAGTTCTAATTTTTATAATGCCTTTTTCTGCACTTTATATTTATTGTAAATGAGGTGGTGCAAGCATGACAAGTTCATTCTCTCTATACTGGAGAAATACTTTCTTCATTGCTATGGTGTATATAGGTTTTGGCTGTCTATCAGTATCAACCATATCAATTGTAAGTTCACGAGAGATGAAGCAAGCTTCTAACTTTATCTGTTTATTTCCTGCAGTGTTGTCATAATAGAAGGGAATCCCCATCCAGGTTCGGTGAAAGGAAGGATGTCATTTCAAAGTTTTAATCCTGTAATCGATGTGAGTATCAAGATATAAAGTAACTTGAATCAGTTTTAGTGATTTTTTTCAAAAACTGTTCTCCTTTTGTTGCTTTCACCCTCCTCATCTCAAAGCCCTATTTTGGTAGAAATTGAATGAAGAAGCAGCAAATCCCGGTCAATCACAAATGCCCTCCCCTAGTTCTGATGGAAAAACACCTGATAGGTGAGTGACCTTTGATTCAACCTCAAGAATGCTTTATAAAATTACTTATGTGACATTTGGAAGTCAGAGGAGTTATTCATTTGATATTTGATATTTGTAATTTCACCCTTTAAGAGGCTGGTTTTGTTGTGGTATGCTGTGGAAATTGTCCTAGAAATTTTTTGATAGCTTACTATGTTATGTAGAGAAAATGGATCCTTCCGAGTGGAATCTGATAGGGCAAGTGTAGCTAAACTCAATGGTTATTATGAAGAAGACGATGAAATTATCACTGAGGTTCAGCAACCAAATAAACTTCCAAAAGATCTTCGTGGTGGGCGTGGCCAACGAAATTCTGAGAACAATAGTAGAGGTTCTCATAAGAAGCAAAAACGTGAGAAGCTGGACTGGAATCATCTTAGACCACCAAAGGCTCAGAAAAGACAGGATTGAGCTCTTAACAGGTGATAATACCTTGTATTTGTGCAATTTGTTGTTCTATATTCCTTTCACATTAGAAAATTTCCAAATCTACAGTTTCCCATTGCTTATCTCCCTGGCTACTCCATATTCATGTCATGGCATTTGCTATTTTGTCATCTTAATTTTGCCTTTAATTCTGTTTTCATGAGAACGAGCAGGCCGATGTGCTGCAAGTTTTGATACTATTTTCGTTTTGGAATCTTTTCCTTTCGTGGTAATGTCATTATCTTAAAACTTGTCAATACTTTAAATTTTGCATATATCACTACGGAAACTATGATTAAAGATAAAAACTGAACTGGGCTTTAAATTATCAACTCAGACTAATGTATGCTAGCGGAATGTCTTTTGAGATTTGAGAACGAGTTCATTCATTGATCCAAAATGATATGTTGGAATCTTCAAGTAAAGAAGTAGTATATGGACAGGAATGCACTCATTCCAGAGTTGACTCTCCTCTCATTCCGTATGGACAGAGATGATAAGTGAAAGTCTGATATACTCTTTCAATCGCTTTTGCATCTGCATCATCCAAGCTTCAGCAAGATATGTTGTGTACATAAACAAAGAAATAGAGGCCAAGTGTGGCCGTGTGGGTAATTTGAGGCAGATGGGCTTTTCTGCAGAGAACTGCCCTAAAATACCTGTGGTCATTAAAGCTCCACCCACATTGGTTGCTTTGTCTTCTGCGGAAGTAATCAGTTATCTTTTATGCCAAAGCTTGTTTTGCAGTCTGCAAGTGTGTTTTATTTTTTTTCTTATGATACATAGTGATTGGAATCCAGCGCTAACTAAATGGTGAATTCTGAAAAGTAACATGGAAACATACATGGCAGAAGCACTTTTAGAATTCAAAAAATTTATGGATGTTTGAAGTCTCAAAATTTGAGAGGAAATATACTGCACACAATCGAACCAATTGAGAACATTAACTAGCATTAAACCCATTCCAGGAAAAAGCTTCTGATGAGACCCAGTAGACCACTTGGTTCAGTTGTTTGTTACTTTGTTTCGGTAACCCTACCTTGTTTGATTTTGTCTCACACTCTCAGTAACTTGGTTTGTACAAATGCTTGTCACCAAATGTGTCATAAGTTTTTGAATGTTTACGTTTTGAAGCTTACCGCTTATTTTGTTGCCTGATGGTAAATGTGTGTTAAAGTCGAAGTACTGATTTATTGTAGATCTAAAAACCAATTTTTGTTATATACTAGTAGGGGTATGGGAGGGGCTTGGATCCTTGATCCCTTATATGTTATCTCCTCCAGATAAACGGTCTAAATAAGTAAATAATCAATTGGAAATTGCTCAAGGCTAGACGCTGTTTCACTGTTTGTCATACTTAAGGTCACCGGAACCTTTTCACAAAAGGCAATAGACGGGGTGGTCTCTCTCCTAGTAGACTGTAGTTATAGTTTGTAAGACTAGGACAGCAACAAAGTTACAAAACTAAACAAATCTGACGTGTTCATCTGTATGTATGTTGAGCTAACCATCAATCTGCGAAAACTACATTTCCCGCCAGTTGAGTCTGGATATGGCTATTGTTGCTGCTCCCTCCATTTGTTTGACCCAATTTGAAAAACCTAGGTTTTAATAATTCCTCTATTTTACTCATACAAAGAAAGAACAACACAAGGACCGTTTCTTCAACCTCGGTAATTAAAATTTAAAACCCTAAATTTGAGTTGAATTTTAGGGGTTTCTTATTTGTAATCATAATTTCAATTTCTGTATTTTAGAGAGGAAAATTGGTTACTTGTGTCAAGTAAATTGGAAGATGATGGAAACCAATTAGACCAAAACAGCTTAAAAGGTATAGCCTTCTGTTTCGTAATTCGTAATTCGGTTATTACAATCTATTGTGGTTTTTGAATTCTTAGTGAGTTGTGTTTTGTGTTTTTTATTTTTTAGAGGAGGAAGAGGAGGTGGAAAAAAGTTTAGGGGTAAAGGAAGCTCTATCAATGCTCAAGTTCTACAAAAGTAAGTTTTTCTGGGTTTTTGTTATCTAGGTAAAAATTGCAACTCTAGAGCCATCCAAACGGGCTATTAATTAGTTTCTTAGTTGTCTAAACAGGAGAAATCTCGCCGATTATGCCGAATAGTTGTCAATATGTGCCAACTTGTAGTGAGTACTCAATGGAAGCATACAAAAAATATGGGGTGGCAAAGGGCATCATATTAACAGCTTGGCGTCTTTGTCTCTGCAATCCTCTGGGTAATCTAATTTTCTGAATTCTGATTTCAAAATTGTGAAGTTGTTTTCTTGCACAAGGCATTATTCTCTTCAGATGATAATAGTTTACAGCATTTGGTTATTATTTGAAATTCTGATCCGCTTTGGACGTTTGATGCAATAATGCAATGGAACTATGAATTTACTTTTCAGGTGGATCTGGGTTTGATCCTCCAAGATGGTTTGATGAGAAAAACCCATTAGAAGAATGAGACCTTTTACTGTAATCTCTGAGCAATGTTTGGTATGTTTCTTACTTAGGTGCGTAAATTATTTGAATTTTGCAAATGTTCTTTACTATTCATCTAGTATCATAGTTGTTGGTGTTTCTTAGGTGAATCTTGTAATTCCCTTTCCACTTTCACCTCCCCTGAAGGTATTCTCGTTGAGTTTGTTTTATGGACATGAGTTTTCAGATCACCTGCGTCTCTCAATGCCACTTTAACGAGTGCATCAGCCAACTTTACATGTGGTGTAACTAGGAACAGCAGTTAAGGTTCAATTTTTTTCAAGTGCTCTCTTTGTGGACTCCTGATAGTCCAAAAAGAACCTCCTCATAATTTCCTATTGCATCAAGTATCTTAGTCCGTTTCTCGGATTCCTAGTTCAAAAAGTTTAATATAGTTTTGTTTCCATCTCTATGCCTTGATTATAGTCACATTCATCTGTTTCCATTTCTTTGACTTGCTAGGCAAGAGTGTTTGGTTGATTAGGAAGCTCAATTGGAAAGGGGTATCAGTTCGGGTATTATGATAATGATGACACTGTCTTACCCAGGGTTAAACTTCTCCAAGTTCTTAAAGATCTTCCCAACAACTCTCAAGGAAGCAGCAAGTACAAGTGATTCTTTCTCCGCATTATGCAGCTCTGCCGTTGTTATTAGATGGTTTGTGGACCTTCATGGCTATGATGAGTAATCAGAAACCTGTACACACTGTATGAGACCTTTAAGAAATCTTATTTATCAATTTTTCCACACATGAACTTATTGGTATACAATAACATATGAATTCGTTCCTCCATATATTACATGAACTTATTGATATACTATATCATACCAATCCTCTCGTCCATCACATGAGTTTACTGATATACCACATTTCACTCTTAAAAAACTGTGACTACTTGCTAGAAACTTGTGGAGAAACACTTTTTGCTGACTACAGATACATTCCTGTTAATCAAATCTGACAAGCCTTACAACTTACAAGGAGCTTTAGGAACTCCAGATAGATGTTTGGACAGTGAGTTACATTTAGGGCCTTGTATCAATTATGTGTAAAAACCTCGCACTGTTTTCGGTATAAACTTATCAAAAACACTCTATACTGACTTTTATCAGGTCCATTAAATCACCCAGTCCTGACTACTGTACATGAGTTCAAATGTTAATTAGTTTATTCCCTTGAGAGCAATTAAGCCTCTCCTTTTATGTTAGACATGAGACAGAAATACTTAAAAGTAATAAAAGGGATCAGACCAGAGAAATTCCGGTCAGGATGACTGATTTTTATTTATTTTTGATGCTGGATTAAACCCAAATGACCTGTCAGGACCAATAGCATCAACATGATACGCTTTACAGTTTATGATTTTTCAACAACCGCTCGTATACCAGGACCAATATTACTAATCAAACAAAGTGTTTTACCACCCGTATATCAGGACCAATATTGCTAATAAACGAATTGTTTTCTTTCTATAGTCACCTAGGATCTATGGGACCATAACTGCGTAAATTGGCTGGCTAATAAGACTGAAAATTTGTGCTAAGGTGGCCACGAGTTGAACCTGCATCACCCATTCTTGATACACAACGGAGACAGCTTCCTCATGCTCATGAGCCCTAGAATTGAGATCTTTAGGGTCACAAGGACCCCAAGTATTTGTTTATCTCAACTTTGTCTGCTATTTTAGGGTTCAAAAGGGACACTCAATAGTTATAGAGATTCATTATGTTCTACAACTCAGAAGTCACGTTAATATTTCTGAAGCTTCCAGAAGATAGATCGAAGAAGTCGGGTACGGATGTGCAAGTCTGCTTGGCATTATATGATCATTCTCTCATAATTCAGTTCCACCTTATCCTGTATAATTCCTATTAAGTGTACCCCAGCATCAATTTTCTGATAGCAACTGTGATAACACAATTGACATTGGCAGGATCACGAAAGATTCTTAAGGTTGACCTGTTATTGCAGGTGACATCTATTACCATTGTCTTCTACTGCATTAATCTTTAGTTCATTATGGGTCTTCATCAACTAAAGGTAGATGAATGAAATGTATACCAACTTCGATACGATACACAATAATGTCAACCGACAAATTGCTCCAGGCGTGTATGTCTTCCTAAAGTATAAACCATGATTTAATTATCGTACAAGTACATGAAAACACGAGCCAGAGCCACGGCCTGTGAAATTAGGTCCCGTCCCGGTCCCAAGTCCTGACTATTGCTGAACTTTGTCAACTAAAAAGTAAAAAACTATAAGCATCTATGATTCCCTGTTCTTTCTGCTATAATTTCATCTCTATCAAAAGATGCCCGAGACTAACAAAACGAAATCATGCACCTTACAAATTTATTAAAAAGTTACCACCTCCACCACACCCATTTTAGAGAACTACTTTAAAATTGGGTTGATTTTTGCCTTCTAAAACAAATTCTAAAGCAATCGAATCTTTTGAAAGTAAAGAGATATTTTCTTGGATAAAACATCAGTTTTCTCCACTGATCTTTTCTCAAGTTATTCCAAACTATTTTGATTGTGCCTTCTTGTCAGATACTACTACTAGAGAGATATCTCTCTCCCTAGTTTGTAGTTACTTGGTTGGTTCTTATCTACAGATAAGAATATGCTCCCCCATCAACAATGGTACTCAAAATCTGTTTCAGAATCAATTATTCTAGAAACCCATTTTAGGAAATTGCATTTTTATCAGCCAACCATATTATGCCTACTCCAATCAGCGTCTTCTGATTTGAGGACCACTGGTCCACTATGATATGTTAGTTTTACGTGCTCCATCAACAGAAAATTGCAGAACCCCAACCGTTTTGAACTTTGAAGTAGTATCATGTAGTTTTCTTTTGGTGAATGATTGATTGTTTATGGTTTCGCCTCTATTGATTGTCAGTAGATCATTGGGTTCCTGAGGAAGGGATATAAATATTTGCATACACTTGCAAGTCCGGATAATCAATGCTCGATCCGAGTAGTTCCAACTGAAAACTAACAGTCATGTTAGTGAGAGCTGAATCTCATTAGAACGTAAATGGGCATCAGATGAATGAGCATGACCTTGGCGGTTTTGGCTAATAAACAAAATCCAAACGGACAATTCTAAGCCGAAAGAATGATAGCCCTCATGAATTATTTGCCAAGCATGCGGTTTACTTCAATATCAAATTGAGATACTTAAGAAACACAAAAGGTAGAACTGAGACATGATTTACAATTCAACTTCCAGACATGGCAAAACTTTCAGAAAATTAGGTAAACAAGAATAAAATTCCATGTTTGTTTATCCAAACAAAGTTGATTTCTGACAAGTAAGCAGAAAGAATAAGTAGCAGCAATATTACCTAATATGCAAGACAATAATCAAGAGGGAAAATCACATACTATCATAACAAGATACTCTGTTAATTTCACATTTTTGTTCTGCATAAAGCACGAAGATTTCAGTTACATCTCTTGCCCTTGCATCTGTTACAGTATAGCACAATAAAGGTTCATAAAGAAGATGCATTTCTCAGGATGCTATATCATCTAGATTGATGTATGAAAATGAGGCAGACTACAGTATACGACCTACAAGTATCTCTTCATCCTTATATACTGTCTCAGTAGCAACGCGACAGTTGCTGCAGTTCAGCCCTCAAAATCAGCTAACCAACCAGTATACCTACAATAATACAGGAATGTTTTCATTTGATAAGATGATCAGTTCTATTCTCCAAGTAAAATAACAAAGTTCATAAATCTATTTGAATTACAGATTAATACGAGCAAGACAAAAAGCTGATCATTTGAAATCTAAAACCCCCAAAAGAAATTACCTCCTAATCTGGCTCTCCCTTGGAACATGGGCATTAAGCTAGAGGACCAAAAGTAGAATACAAGCCCTAAAGAAACCTGCTTGTCCATGAACAATGGTGTAGCAAAACCGAAGTCTACATGGGTCTCCAAGAAGAAAGGGCATAGATAATTCTCCCCTTCCAACCTAGCAGCATCCACTGGCTATCTTCATCTACAACAAAATCTTTGTGGTAGTGTTCTTTTGCTCTGTCTTTTGCTTTCTTCATGATGTCCTTGTTCAGCGGGAGTTGCACAAACCCAGCCCTCACATTCCTCACCTGCCATTGTTTATAGGTCTCTGGCCTCTCAACCCTCTCTGATCCTTCACATGCAATGACATTCACAGCCTCCTTCCCAAAAAGCCCTCCCTCAATGAGTGTCCTCTCGGGATGTTCACGGGGGACGTTTGCTTCAAGCATATCAAACAAAGAAGAATAGTGAAAGAGAGCCTCCCTGAACCGTGTTACAAAGAATGGAGCACTGAAGGCACCGTTCACAATACCATGGACGAAAACAGTGGGATTCATCTTCTTTACCAGCTTCAGAACGGCGTTCCTTGGACTGTCCAATATCACAGTCTCATCAAGTAGGTTCCTCATTTGGAACATACAATTGACAACAAGAAGTTCATCTTTGTTGATCTTGAGATCCTCGAGTTGAATGGTTTCCCATTTCTGAGCGATGGCATGGTACTCAAATGGGACTTTAAATTCCTCAGCATAAGCTCTTAATCTACGACCCGTTTCTTCAACCCTTTCAGCTGGGCGAAAACCAGGTTGAGGAAAATCTATCCCGGTAATCCGAAGTTTAGGTGGACCACCTTTTCTGTTTGAAAGGCGCTGGATAAGGCAAGGCCACTGGAAACCCCAGAGGATGCCAAAATCTACAATGTGGAGTGTAGTAGCCGTTTCAGCCAGATCATTAATGGTTTGGTTTGAAAAGAAATTTGATATCTTCTTGAATGGGCATGCAGCCATATAGAGTTGATATGCTTTCAAGATATCAGCAGCCGATGTTTTCTTGAACAGGAGGGTTGAGTATAGCTGGCTCCCGGTTCCAGCCAAACGTGCCTCGAGACCATCAGCGAAACAATGGGCCAATCTTTGTGAACCATCTCCAAATGGGGAAGAATGTTGTCGAATCTGCTTCAGTAGTTCACCAGCAGTCCTTCCATCATCAGCAGCAACAGCTTGCGCACAGTGAATGAGTAGTGTCCGCAAATCCACTACATCCCTTTTGACAGTTTGTTTCTTACCACGGGCCTTTCCATTAGATCCTTTTGACTGACCGTTCTGCTGCAAGTTCTTGTTTGCTTCAATCTTAATGGATTCACGGAGATTTATATTCGCGTTCTCGCCATTTTCGCCTTTACAGAGCAATACCATATCAAGCATTGAGTTCCGGATCGTCTCTTCAGAGAAGACTGCTGACTGCTTATTACTCCTTCCTTCTTCAACATCTATATCTACCCTGTGCACATTCTTCTTTCCTCTAGACCCATTTGGCGATATCTCCCTCTCATCCTTCTTCTCCAACTTGACCAAAACATCACCAGCTTCTTCTCTCTTTAGTTCGTTATTGAAAAAAGAATTACTCTCAAGATTAAGCAGGAGGTTATTACCATTTGGCAGAAATTTATTTGCTTCCTCAACACCTTTTCTGAAGTGCCAAATGGGTTCGCTCTCACAATACATATCAGGAACCTGTACCTTAGCAACTGGCGGTGACTCAACTAATACTTCAGCAATATAATCGAAACCGTTTGAAGGGTTGAAAGAAGATTGAGGAGTCGCCTGGAAGGTATAATCACTAGGAATGCTTTGGCTGTCGAATAACGATCTATACTCACCAAGTTCACCAATCCAATCAATTTCAACTACATTGCTACTACCATTACTACTGTTGTTGCTTTGGGTATAATAGTGAGTAAAGTTCTGAGCTTGATTTTCTGGATTGTGATGATCAACATAAAGAGGGGGGTTGTGATGAGGAGAAGGGGGCTTTTTGCCGAGGATTTCATAGAAGGGTTTTCCAGCTGCTTGAAGAGCAGAAGATTCTTGAAACATACAACTCTTCTCTTCAATGTCTTCTTCCATAAGCATCTGGTTTATGTACTTGAGAACCACATCTGAGAAATCATACTCTTCAGGAGAAGAAGGGCTTACATTTGAAGATGATGATGAAGAAGAAGATGTAGCAAGACCACTTGTATTACTACTAAAATTAAGGGTTTGTTCCATGAGATTTTGGCCGAGGGTATACTCTTCTAATCTAAAGAAACTCATAAGGTTTTCATCAGATTCAGACTCAGTATTAACTCTCAAACCATTTATTGAATCAAATATACTTGGATCCATAACCATTTAGCTCAAAATCTATTTTTTTTTTTAAGGTACAATTTTCAACTCAATGAAATAACATCAAATCCATAAGTTAATCCTACACAGGACGAAAACAACATCAAGAAATCAATGGACACACTTAATTTCAAGAAGAAGAAAAGGTAATCACTAATTTCTACAGTAAAACACACTAAATCTGATTCTTTAAAATACAAAGGATTGATGAGTAGAAGTGGTGGTACTAGTAATAGTTTACAGTTTGGTTTGTGTGAAAAGGCGTACCTCAATACTTAATGAAACCAGATAAGTGAGAGGCCGAATGATGAGAAAAAAGCTCAACACCTCCGTTTTAAAGGAGTAGAAAAAAGATTGAATTTTTCTTTCTTTTCTTAACAGTGAGAAACAAGTCCCCAAGAAATGAAACGAAACTTCATGGAAACGAAGCATGTGGGGTTTTAAATTTTTCAATCTCTCTTTTCATCTTGATTCTCCACCGGTTACTGCCTATAGCAAGTTTTACAGTAGTCCACGATATATTTCTCTTACTCGGCGATCTATCGTGAATGTTCTAAAATCAAACTGACGTGGTAACTAAGTAACGTCCGGTTGTCTGGAACCATGGCCAAATTCATATGAAAGGAGTCAAGGACCCATTTTGGACGGCTACCCCATTGGTCTTTAGAAGGGACCCCATATCCACCACTATAAACATTTATCTTTATAATTATTATATTTATATAGCCATCCTATTTGAATTCTAGTCTGACTGAACTCAATATCTCAGGTTCAGTGTTCAATCGTCGTCACTCCATTTTCATATAGTTTGTTTACGAATCTCTCTCGGGTCATTACTCATTAGAGAGTCGTCAAATAATCAAAAGGAATATGGTGCACCAAACTGACAGAGAGAACAAGGGAAAACTGGAAGAAGACACCAACAAAAAGCAAAGTTAATTCAAGATTTTGTTTAAGATACTCCGCCATGGGATTTGCATTTTAGGGATATATTAAATAAAAAAAAAAAGAAAAGAAGCTAAACTACTGTTTTTGCTCAAGGCAATACTTAGTAATTAATGAAAATATTAGTTTGTATTTTTTTTTCTTAATTATAATGAAGTTGAATTTATTACCGTGGCCTTGAGAGTGGGACTTGCAAGAAGCAACTGAGAATTGCTATGCCTCCGAATAGTTTTTTATTACCGGTCTTAGTTCTAAATTGTATTCTGTTGAAAGAAAATTCTAGTAGACTTATACAAGCACACAAGTAATTTATCAAATATCATCTTCCACATGTACATACATACATACGGTAACATCAAATGAAATGAAATCGAAAGTATTGTAAGTGGAACCCAAAGGATCATAAAACACTACACTACTACTATATTTGATCCCGTCCAGCGTATAATGTTTCAGATTACAGTATCTTTGCTATCAGTGGCGAAGGAAAGATAGGACATGAGGCAATTGCCTTCACCACATAGTTGTTGCCCATTAATAGCGTGTTTGTTTGCATCTGACTCTACATCTGAATCTGATCCAGTACCTAATTCAGTCCGATTTAGATGTCAGATCGTTTATTTTCTATTTTGAATCAGATCTGATTTGACCCCTGACTCAGATCTAATCTCTGATTCAGGTGATGTAATTTTATATAGTGGTAAAAAGAGGTTCGATTCTCGAACTTGTGAAGGTAATGATTTTAGAAAATATTGGACTTAACCTAAACTAATAAAAATCAGGAAAATAAACTAGAGATGATTTTTAGAAAATATGGAGAAAACTAGGAATCAAGATTCAGTTATTTCTAACAATTCATGTGATTAATCATGTAATTCTTTTTAACAATTTAATTCAAGTTTGCCAAAAATATGTTTCCTAAAAGAATAATTGTAAATCCTAAGCATGGGACATCAAGAGTAATTAACTAAGCATGACCCATCAAAAGAGAACACAACTATTTAATAAAAACCATTTTTTT
>JAJJMC010007942.1:645951-749252 GCA_023531435.1 Papaver californicum | reverse complement strand
CTTAATAGAAACCAAGGTGCAAATTAGACACTAAAATGTGTCTATCATCAGGCCCGTTTGAATAAGGTATGAAAATATCCCTGATTTATTGGATCAAACCCCTGACCTGCATATAATGACTAAAATACCCTCGAGTTCTTAGAATAAGGATTTCATTTTTCTTCTGATTTCACTTTTTTAGACCAGAAAAATGAAAACCATGAGAAATTTTTGTGAAGATGATGATTTTCACTCACCATATTTCCTTCCTTACTTACTTGTGTATCTTGCAATCTGAACTTCTTTCATTCTAATCCTCCATTTTCAACATTTTTTCGAGTTCATGCTTCAGTTTCAGCTCAACAGTTTTGTCTTTACAGATCCCTGTTATTATTATCAATTCCATTTTTTGACTTTTTTGTTGTTGTTTTAGTAATGGGTTTTGATTGGATTGAAATTTTTTGTTTGCTTCTCAAAGGATTTGGGCAATCTAGGACTCAATTGGTTGATCAGAAGTATTTTGTTTTATTTTTATTCAACTTAACTTTACTGCATAATATTTTTGAATTCACTATCAAGGTAAATAATCATACTTTTAGCTCTATGTTTTTGCTAATTAAAGTGATAAAATTCATTTGCTAATGTGGGTTTCTTTTATTTTTTTATTTGGAGCATATGTGGTTATGGTTTTGTGGCGTTCATCATCTGTTTATTTTATTGTTATAGTGAAGTTGTATTGGATTAAATGTTTATTCATGCTGCTTCTCCATCAAAATTTGTTCAATTTTTTTTTCTGGGTTTCAATCATTCTTAAACTTGGATGCGGAATTATATTTGCAGTTTGTACTCTATATCAAGGTACTGGTTAAGAAATCAATATCATTTACAGTTTGTACTCTACTATTAGATCAAGCTGCTTAATTAAACTTGATTTTGTGCCTGATGACAAATGTTAGTACATCACAGCCATTAGGAAACCCTTTCTCTACACTCCAGGTATTAACCTCACCAAATGAACATGTTAACTTTGTACTTTTCTTTGTAAGAACTCAAAAGAGACGTTGCGGTGCTTATTATTTTTTTCTTTCCAGATACAGGTTAATAGTTAGTAGCGACGATTATTAAGGTGAAACCAAATAGACGCCCGTGGCTATAATTATACTTCATTCTAGACGTACTTACTATTGTTTCTGCAACAATGGAAAACACTAAACAGAAGAAATTTGTTAAGGTTAGGAAATCTCTGATGATGCACACACAATGGACAGAGCCACCAGCTCAGCAAATTGTCCTTAACATAATAGTCCTCGGGTACTCCTCAAGAATGAGAGATGGTATACCCCAACAGAGGAGATGTGTCCAGGATAGAACTGCCCATTATGATTAGTATAAGCACATTACTAATCACCCTCAAGAACTTAACAGCAAGATAGAATGGGAAGGGAAATAAACAAGCAATGCGCAAAACAAAGCAAGAAGATGGGAAAAGAAGACAAGATAGTAGCTGCTTCTGGAGTGAATTTTAATGGAGAAATTTGTTTTCTTTTTATAGGTAGAAGAAGAAGAGAATGTGGCAATAATCACAGACTTTTTCATTTTCCTTTACTATCTTCCTGTTTACATTAAGTTTGAAAATTAATTCCACGCTAATCATGGAGATAATGGTTAAAACGGATATAAACCGGTTAAGAATAATTCTCTCCTAAAGACTTTCCGGGTCATACGCCCCCATAATTAAAACAAGATTTGAATTAGTCAAAAAATCGTTTTAAAAAACGTAAGTCTTGGTTGGTCCGCAGTCTCAGCTACGCCCGCAACACACACTCAGACCCGCAGCAGCAGCCACGGTCACACCCGCACCCGCACCCACAGCCACAGCCGCATCCGCAGCCTCAAGTCCGTAAGTCCTCAAGCACGCAAGCACACAAGCTCGTAAGCCGCAAGCGTGCGTGCTTCGGTGCGAAGCACCGCACATGTGTGAAAAGCATGTGTGCACCAACTAGCCCATTGCCTTAGTCCTCCCCCAACCACAAAAGCTTCTAAAACCTAAGGCCCTCCCTTAGTTGCAATTTTTTTGGTAATAAGAAGAGAACTCATCTCTAGTCTCTCCAATGTGGGACTAAAGGTTCTTCATTCGCAATAGTGAAAAATGAACGATTCACCCGTAGTGATATCTTGGTATTAAGGTCCATTCCCACCAAGACTAAAATTCATTTTAAAGTTCATTTTTCTCCAACAATCCCCCACATGAATGAAAACCCGATAAAAATCAGAAATCAAAAAACGAGAAATACCTCTTAGGCAATAGGTGTCCATAAGGTCTTGAACCTTTGCTTAGTGAGAAATTACCAGAGCTACTTGAAGGACAGTGAACGCGGTGTCTTGAATTGCCACCGTTTGGTGTATTTCATCAATAACTTCCACGCGTGATATCTCTCTAGGTGTTGTTAAGTTCGTGTCGTTGTGTCCATTTTGGCCCTGGATGTATCCCTTTTCTCAGAATGTTCTAGAGAATCAGCTCAATTCGCATAGGAAGCGGCCCACTTCCTCATTCAGATAGGTGAGTTCTATCAAGAGTCTTTACTGCTACACCCCACTTCAATCTTAAGTTGAAACTATTGAACTCATTAAGACTTGATAAAAAGTCATCCTCACATGCAGTCACACTATCACGTCTACACCATAGGGAAGGGACAGAGAATGAAATTCTATGATAGTGTTTCCTTTAACCCACCACAAATTAGTTATCTCATTCTAAACCTTGATCTTGGGATCTCCGGTCAGCAAGGTTGAGTATCCTTCATGACAAGTTCAATTGATGAGCTTAATCCCCATCCCCCTCGATGCATTACTAACTATTTCCTTGGACAAACCTTTCGTCAAAGGGTCCGCGATATTCTCCTTAGACCTCACAAAGTCAACAGAAATAACGTCAGTTGACATTAGTTGTTTTAGGGAATTGTGTCTTCTAAGAATGTGTATAGACTTCCCATTATAGTTGTTGTTTTTAGCATTATCTATTGCAGCTTGACTATCACAATGTAAAGATATAGCTGGCACAGGCCTATGCCAAAGAGGAATTTCTTCTAAAAAGCATCTTATCCAAGCGGCTTCCTCTCCTGCTTTATCTAATGCAATAAACTCTGATTTCATAGTGGATCGAGCTATACATGTCTGTTTGGAACTCTTCCAAGATACAGACCCGCACGCTAGAGTGAAAACATATCCACTCGTAGACTTAGACTCGTCTGAGTCCGACATCCATTTTGCGTCACAAAATCCTTCACGGACCGCAGGGTATCTCTCGTAATTTAAACAAAAGTTTAAAGTGTACCTTAAGTACCTTCACACTCTAATAAGTGCATCCCAATGCTCCTGTTCCGGATTACATGTATACCTACTCAACTTACTCACAGCATAAGCAATGTCCGGTCTAGTACAATTCATCAAATACATCAGACTTCCTATAACACGTGAATATTCAAGTTGCGAAACTCCATTACCCTTATTATTTTTGAGTCTACAACAGGGATCATAAGGAGTACAAGCAGGTTTACAATCAAACTGGTTATATTTTCTAAGCATAGATTCAACATAATAAGATTGACTAAGACTATATCCATTAGAATTTCTTCTAATCTTCATCCCTAATATTACATCAGCGGGGCCTAAGTCTTTCATGTCAAAGTTCTCATTTAGCATGCTCTTAGTGGAAATAATTACATCCATGTTTGTACCAATTATAAACATATCATCAACATACAAGCATACAATCACACAGGCATCATTCACAAGTTTAGTATAAACACACTTGTCAGATTCATTTATTTTAAAACCACTAGAAATCATGATATGATCAAATTTTGCATGCCATTGTTTAGGTGCTTGTTTCAAAACATACAAAGATTTTTTCAGTTTACAAACTTTGTTTTCACAACCTTTCACTACAAGTCCCTCAGGTTGGTCCATATAAATTTCTTCATCTAACTCACCATTTAGAAAAGCTGTTTTTACATCCATTTGATGTATATCTAAGTTATGAATGGCAGCAATAGCAATTAACATCCTAATGGAAGTAATTCTCGTAACAGGTGAATAAGTATCAAAGAAATCTACATCTTCTATTTGTTTATAGCCTTTAGCTACTAGTCTAGCTTTGTATTTTTCCACAGTTCCATCTACTTTACGTTTCCTTTTGAAGATCCATTTACAACCTATGGGTTTACACCCTAGAGGTAAATCTACAATCTCCCAAGTATCATTTTGTATAATGGAATCCATTTCACTAATGGCAGATTCTTTCCACCATGGAGCTTCAGAAGAAGTCATGGCTTCTCTATAAGTCTGTGGATCAGTCTCATCTAGGCATGTTATGAAGTCTGGCCCAAAAGATTTTTCAGTTCTAAGTCTTTTACCTCTTCTAGGATCAAATTCATCTTCCTCTAAAGGTGATGTCTGACTAATAGAAGGAATGTCTAGGGGATCAACACATATCATGCGAGATTCAGATTTCAAAGGAAAAACATTTTCAGAAAACACAGCATCCCTAGATTCCATAATAGTATTCACACCAATTTCAGAAATTTCAAAACTTACAACCATAAATCTATATGCAGTAGTATGTTCAAGATACCCTATGAAGACACAATCAACAGTTTTGGGTCCTATCTTGGTCCTCTTCGATGGAGGAATGGACACCTTAGCCAAACACCCACACACTTTAAAGTATGCATAAGAAGGTTGTCTACCTTTCTGATCCTTTAAAAGGTACTCTGTTCAAAACATAACAAGCTGAGAGGACGGCCTCCTCCAACAAGTTTGCAGATAGTCCTGAACTAATTAACATGGCATTCATCATCTCCTTTAGGGTTCGGTTTTTCCGTTCAGCCACACCATTAGATTGTGGTGAATAAGGAGGGGTTACTTCATGTATGATGCCATGTTCTATGCAAAAGTCTCCTATAGGGATTACATACTCACCACCACGGTCAGACCTAACAGTTTTAATGGTATCATTCATTTGGTTTTCAACTTCTAGTTTATATATTTTAAAGGCTTCTAAGGCATCATCTTTTCCCTTAAGTAAATACATGTGACAGTACCTCGTACAGTCATCTATAAAGGTGACAAACCATTTCTTACCACCTCTAGTTTGGACTGATTTCATGTCAACTAGGTCTGAGTGAATTAATTCTAAGGTTTTAGGATTTTTCTGAATATTTTTTCTATAAGATTTCTTAGCATATTTTGATTCAACACATATTTCACATTTATGTTCATTTTCCAATGTAAATTTGGGAATGCAGCCTATGTTAGCCAGTTTACTCATTGACTTATAGTTTACATGACCAAGTCTACCATGCCAAACATTCAATGAAACACAAACATAAGCAGAAGAATCAAATTTATTCATTTCAACAGAGGTTACATTAAGTTTGTAAAGACCCTCAGTCTTATATCCATTTCCTACATAATCCTTACCCTTAGTGACAATAACTTTCCCTGATTCAAATACAAATTTAAAACCCTTATCATCTAAACCACCACAAGATACAAGACTTTTGCAGATGTCCAGAACATGAAGAACTTCATTTAATGTGAGAGTTTTTCCAGAAGTGAGCTTTAGCCCAACCTTTCCTTTTCCCGCAACCTGTGTTGCGGATGAGTTACCCATGTAGAGTTTTTCTCCTTCCCCTACCTTCTAATAGGAGGTGAACATAAATATCTTTGTTTCCGCAGACATGCTTGGTAGCACCAGAGTCTACCCACCAGTCTCTCACATTGGTTACCAAATTGACTTTAGACACCGTGCCAGAAAAATCGTTCTTGTTGTTCTCAACCAAATTAGCATTGTTTTTCTTGTTATTAAAATCCTTACGTTTTCAACAATGCATTGCCATATGGCCAGGAAGTCCGCAAACATAACAAGTACCTTTAATTTTACCAATGCCAGATTTGGGTTTCGAAAATGTACCTTTCTTGTGCGGACCAGGTTTGCGGTCGCTGCGGTCCAGGCTTGCGGAAGACTTGTGTTCAGTTACATGAGCTCTGTTGGACACGTCCCTTGCGGAAGATATGTTTTTGTCTTTTGAACACATCAATTCTTCCACTTGAATCTTCTTACCCAATTCAACCATACTGACTTCACCAGTTTCATGTCTCAATCTTCGTTTGTATTCAGACCAAGAAGAAGGTAATTTATCAATCACCGCAAACACTTGAAATGTTTCATCAATCACCATACCTTCAGCAATAACTTAATTAATAATGCGCTAAAGTTCAAGGAATTGATCAACTAAAGATTTATCATTAGACATTTTGTATTCTAGGAACCTAGCAACCAAAAATTTCTTGCTTCCAGCCGTTTCCGCTTGATATTTTGCTTCTAAAGCAGCCCATAAATCATAAGCAGAAAAGTTCTCTTTTGCAATTATAGAAATCATACAATGCATCTTCTAAACAGTTAAGAATATGATTCTTTGCCATATAGTTATGTCTACCCCAACTCTCCAAATCTCTTTCATTTCCAGCATCATTCAAACTATCATAAAAGGATTTCAGAACTAGTTCATCTAACATATGGAAACTCAGAAAGAATAGCATCTTGGATTGCCATCTTTTGAAATCTTTACCACTAAATTTTTTTGGTCTGTCTACATCATTCTTACCCATTGTTACAGAAGAAATGAGTATTGTGTTAAGATTGTTGTTTCTGCAACAATGGAAAACACTAAACAAAAGAAATTTGTTAAGGTTAGGAAATCTCTGATGATGCACACACAATGGACAGAGCCACCTGCTCAGCAAATTGTCCTTAACACAATAGTCCTCGGGTACTCCTCAAGAATGAGAGATGTTATACCCCAACAGAGGAGATGTATCCAGGATCGAACTGCCCGTTATGATTAGTATAAGCACAATACTAATCACCCTCAAGAACTTAAAAGCAAGATAGAAGGGGAAGGGAAATAAACAAGCAATGTGCAAAACAAAGCAAGAAGAGGGGAAAAGAAGACAAGATAGTAGCTGCTTCTGGAGTGAATTTTAATGGAGAAATTTGTTTTCTTTTTATAGGTAGAAGAAGAAGAGAATGTGGCAATAATCACGGACATTAATTTTGAAAATTAACTCCACGCATTAATCATGGAGATAATTGTTAAAACGGATATAAACCGGTGAAGAATAATTCTTTCCTAAAGACTCGTCGGGTCATACGCCCCCATAATTAAAACCAGATTTGAATTAGTCAAAAAACGTAAGTCTTGGTTGGTCCGCAGCCTAAGCTACGCCCTCAACACACACTCAGACCCGCAGCAGCAGCCACACCCGCACCCGCAGCCACAAGCGTGCGTGCTTCGGTCCGAAGCACCTCACATGTGTGAAAAGCATGTGTTCACCAACTAGCCCATTGCCTTAGTCCTCCCCCAACCACAAAAGCTTCTAAACCCTAAGGGCCCTCCCTTAGTTGCAATTTTTGTGGTAATAAGGAGATAACTCATCTCTAGTCTCTCCAATGTGGGACTAAAGGTTCTTCATTCACACTATTGAAAAATGAGCTATTCACCCTTAGTGACATCTAGGTCCTGAGGTCCATTCCCACCAAGACTAAAATTCATTTTAAAGTTCATTTTTCTCCAACACTTACGTTGTAACTAAATAAACAATTTGTGCTCTAAGATTGGATATACATGAATCAAGTGCTTATAGAGGGCATTTGATGCAGATATGCAGATGCAGATATATATGAGCCAGGTTGTGAGGAATGTGAAGTACCACCAAACAGTCTTTGACAAGGAAGAATTTTCATTCTGTATTTCTGTTCCTTGGCCTTTATCAATGAAAAAAAAACAAGAAAAAGAAGAAAAAACATGGGAATAAACTCTTAAAATTTACTATTCATACCTCATCATCAGTTCATTTCCATCTCAAGGGTCGAGTCAAATTCAATCCTTGAAGCAGCATGAGTCATAGCTAATGATTTAGAGAAGTTGTTGCTTGGACAGAAATTTTAACAGAGATGCAATTGATTTGGTATTTTTTTCTTGTTATTATCTAGGAAAGTAATTTGAGTACAAGGGATGTACATATGATCAACATTAATTCTTGTTATTATCTAGGAAAGTTATGCAGTGCTTATGTAATACGAACGATTGCCGCTGGAAGAAGTTTTTGGAGAATTGAGAACGCGCGTGGTGGACTATCATCGCAAGATGCTAAGTCTCGATTAATAATCATGTGCTTGTTGGTCATTTATTCTACAATTAGCTTTATTGAGGAAAATAATGCTGGGAACGCTGCCGCAGCACTTATGGCACGCTTGGCTCCAAAATCCAAGGTGAGTGTCAGATGCGAATTAAGCCAGTAAAGCATGGCAGAGGTATCCATTCTTCATTTTCCAATATACTTTAAGTGGGCAATGCTCAAAATCTTTGTGATACTGGTACTCAGAGATGGGCGGTGGCAAGAACAAGATGCTTCTCTTTTGGTACCAGGAGATATAATTAGTATCAAGCTCGGTGATATCATCCCTGCCGATGCTCGTCTTCTTGAAGATAATATGTTAGTATCTTATCTTGTATTTGTTTTAATTTATATTAGTACTCTATGGCGAGAAAGAGGATAAAACGAGTAAGATTAATTTTAGGAACACCCCTGATTTTAGAAAGTCATTTATTGAACAATTTTTGGCACTAGTGAATAAATGAGTATGGCTATGTGGGAACTTCGTTGAAAACAATTTCATGGGAAAATTTGTGCAAGAATTTCACTGAGATGTATGGACTGGGCATGGTAACAATACGGCCACCAATATATTTGATTGGACAGAAGCACAATGGAAGAAGTTGGAAAGGTATGATTTTTCTGTTTTTGATTTAATTTTTTGTTTTGATATCTTTTGTTCCATATTTAGCTCACATGTTATGTGTAGGATGTACAATATGTTACTTGATTCTGCAGTTGGTTCATGTGCCTCTTTTGTTGTCCAAAGTCTTTAGTCCATCATGCAATGTCTACAAGTGCAATTAACCCCAGCGCCTATAAATTAGCAAACAACATATGTTAGATATAACACATTTCTCATGTCTTATAATATCTGAAGCATCATCTCTGCAATATTATATTTACACCCACTTGACAAGACAGTTGACAAATGGTTTCCAGAACTAAGTTATGTCATAGTTGAATAATATACACGCCATTTATCTCTTGAAACAGACACATTAGCTATGTCGCCACTAGTGCAATGGTGATCGCTTGATTCTGTTCTGGTCGGAAAATAATTCCAAACATTTCTTTAACTACTGGAGCTTTCCTTATATACCAAACATTTGTTGTTTGATGCAGACAATTAGAAAGGCCAGCCAATTTAAAAAGAAGGGGTTAAAAGATATTGATCTCTTACGGAGTTTGTTTGATGGGAAATTCTCAACCGGAACTGATAGGGACACTCTAGGAAGAACGAAACCTAATAGCATACTCTATTAGGCTGGAAATAGCATGCCCTATTCAGCTGGAACCTCTATCAACATAGGAGCTTCAAATGAATCTGAATCTCAAACAACTCGTGGTAAAGAAAGTTGGTTCAGGGTGTTATGGAACAATTGTAATGAGTTGGTAGTGTGAAATGTTGATGGTCTAAAATGTGTACAAAAGTATTTTATGTCCAAATAAATTCAGTCAGTTGAGTTAGATCTGACTCAAAAAATAAACATATTTTCTGAATCAGATCTTAGTGAGTCAGGTGTTTTTAGTCAGATCTAGATAAATCAAATCTGGAAAAAAAACCACTGTAAGTTCAACTTAACGCTTATTTTGTCACACCATAAGCATATGTCCATATATACTTATCTTACAACATTTTTCCTTTGACCACCAATAGGACCATAAATTTTTTTGACCAACTGTTTGTCCCATGACTCCTATTCCACCATGTTCATATTTGGTTGAAATCGTTTTTCTAAGAGTATAACTTTATTCCAATTCTTAGTAAATAGTAAGAATAAAAATAAAGATGAAATATGATTTTTCCAAAACAAATAGTACAGATAAAATAAAAATGAAAATATGATTTCTCCAAATTAGAATAATTCATACTCTATGTTTGTCTATTTGGAAACTAGAAACATAAGTGAAGCAGAAACTGTTTTATGAAATCAGAAGTAAAAATATGTGTTTCCCGAAAGAAATATTTGTAAAATTTGGTTCCAACTTTTTACCTTACAACGAACTTGAGTCGAAATACTGCTTTTTTTACCGTATCCAATCACCTTCCTGGGGATTGTGGGTTTTAGATTACCCTTAGGAGATATGATTCATAGGAATATGATACTTTTCCACATCCAAACATATTACTAATTTAGTCCAGGGGTTTAGGGGAGATTAGGAATGAAATTGCAATTGGTTGTATTGTTTGATTTGCATGTTGTATGTTGTTTAAGTATACACACACGTAAAGGTGTATTGTTTGATTTGCATGTTGTATGTATTTTAAGTATACGCACACACATAAAGGTGTAAATTGTGTCATGTTAACACGTTTATCACAAAATTCATCACTAAAATTTGAACACAACATGCATCTTGATAATACGGCATAATTGATAGCTTCGTGAGTTATGATATCCCAGACTAATTAGCAAACTGGCATAGCACATCATGCAACACGGTAAATAAGCACAACACATCATGAGACACAACACAAAAGAACATACGAAAAGCATGAGACAACTTGTGTAAAACGACACAATACACCATTTTAGTATATAATTCACACAAAAAAACTTTACGTTAGCCAATGGTTTCCTATTCTATTTTATAATACGACTAATTTTTATGACAATACATATCATACCTAAATTTATTAATTAATAAATGATTTTAAAAAAATATAAATTTGATGTTGTAAATGTGTTATTTTTGACGCTCATTTGATAGTAAAGTAAATAACGATGTAGCTATTATCGTGTAAAATCAAGCATGTATTTTTTTTTAGAATAAATTTTTGTTATGCAATAAAAATACAAGTCTCTTCTGCCCTTGCATGCGCGATCTATCTTCTTGGTGGTATTTCTTGATAACTAAATGTTTTTATTAATAACATGACTTTTATGTTGGAGAAATTTTTTCTATACAACCGATGTTGGTCTGGATTACGAAAACCAAAGAAATAAGAAGATTAAGAAACTAAGTATAGATCGGGTTGAATATTACATACTCTGTCCTTAAGATAAATTTTTCATATTCTGGTGCTAATGGTCTTACTTGTAAACCTTATCCTATGATGCAACGATTTTTCTTCCTCGAGCAATATCACTCCAAAATCAAGGAAAAAGTGAACCAAATGTAGTGTTTATCTTTCTTAATATCAGAAAAGTAAGACCGATATCAATCGCGAAGATATCAATTTGGAAATATTTCTTCCTTTTTATGGAAGTCTCTTACATCAAGAAACAAGTGATCAAGGAAAATAATGGTTTGAAACCATTAGAAGGATGTCAATCTCTCCAACGGGTTGTAAAACTTCGGTACAATTTTTTGTTTTCATTTCTTTATATTTTGAAATTTGTAAATTTAATTAGTTGTTTTTCTCCTGTAATTAATGATAATGCAAACAAAATTTTTTATGAATGAAATTACGAGTGTTACCTTTTCCATCAAAATAAAATAAAATAATAAGTATCAATCGATTGATTGATAATGATGGATTATATGCAAAATTTTTGATTAGTTTTGCTAAATAAAATTCATTAAATTACTCCCTATGAAAATATCTAAAAAGTATTTATTTTTGGATAAAAAAAAATGTATCAACATAGAAAACACAGAGAGCACAACAAGATCATTTTTAAAAGCTCATCACAAGACGATACATTTAATTTTCTGACACAACACAACACGACACGCTAAAATTTATGGCACAAGATAGTACTACACACCTAGCACACTCTGATGTATATCATTGGTGCGTGTCGTAAGTGCAACAAATTACTCAAGATATTTCTCACTAATTTACTAGTAATATAGCGGTAGTAAGAATCGTTCCAAGAGAGCTGTGTAATTGATAAGTTATTTAGATTAGCAACACTATAATAAAAGTAAATACTAAGGAGGGATTGGTTTAATTAACTAAAAAGAACAATAAAAAGATAATAATAAAGAGATATGATTAGGGATTCCTTCGTCGTTACCAAACGTTAACTCGAGTAGTATACTTATCTATCTTTCGTTAGAATCATTCATCACCAACCGTAGAATAGCAGCTAGATCAGTGATATCCTCAAAACTCGTTTTATCACTGGATATGGAAGTTCTCGACTACCAGATTCTATTCGTCCGGACCACCAAGTAGTAGATTACTCAAGGTGTAACCCAATCGAATGATTTAGGATTTGTGAATTTAGGTTGATCCCAGTAGTTAAACTTTTGGATCAAGGTCCACTTGCTGGTTTTGTCTTCACTCGTAATTGGTCCATAGAATCCCTCTGCGACGCCTCGCAATTTCTACTTGTGTATGAGTCGATGGACGATTAATTATCCCATAACTCAATGCTAGCATTGGAATGATCAATATAATAATTTGGTTGCGCACCCAAAGAATATAGAAATCAATCATGAATCCTAGATGTAGTGAAAACAAACGATAATGATTAAAACTCAAAATAAACTTGTATTACTAATAAAGCTTCATTTCTAGAACATTGAGTTCATCCTTAATCAACAAAAGAATTATCTATTCATAATACAAAGAAGAATGGTTTCCCCCTAAAACGGTAAACCCTAGGTATTAAGATGTAGAAGTTGTGATATGAGAGGTAAAATTTAAGAGATTACTTAAAAGATAAGATCCATGTTTGACCCTTAGATGTCTTCTTTTATAGTCTTTAATGCTTGACCCTCAAGTATCCTCTCTTTCTAGGGTTTAGAATCCTTCCGGGACCGTGTTTTCCTTGTTTTGGAAGCCCAAACATGTGCCAAACTACCCTAGTTACGGTTGGTTTCAACTCATGAAAATCAACCGAAATTCTGACACAAATATCTCTCTAAAATCCCCAGAGTTACGGTTGGATTTCAGTCCAATAATTCCAACCGTAATTACTCATTGACACATTTTTGTATTTCACCGTTTCGGTCATAACTCCATTATACAATGTCCGATTGACATCTAACTTTTGGGTTGACTTCGTCTTTCGATTCTCTACAAGATGGAAATGGAAAAATCTTCATATCTCTTCAATTAATTTTACGGTTGGCTTTATAGTCTAAATCCAACTGTAAATTTTCCTGGAATTTCTTGCTCAAAATTAGCTTCTTTTACGGTTGGCTTTTGGGTACTTTTCCAACCGTAAATCTTCCTGGAACTCTTGTTTCAAAGTTGTGTTTCCATCCTTTGACCTCTTCTTTTCATGCCGTAATAAACTCATTTCCTCCTCTTAGATCTCTTTAACACCATTTCCATTGATTTCGGATGGTTCACCTAATATAAAACATAAGATAGAAAACAAACGTAATAACAAGTAATATGCAAGAATTATACCTAAAACAAGTATGGAATTGACACTAGAAACATATAAATTATGCACTTATCAATCATCATTGACGAAACCAAAGATGGGCAGACCTGGCTGTAGAAAACAAAGTAAAACAAAAAATCAACCCTTCATATTTCCCATGTTTATGTTTAGTCATACACAAGATTCAAGTTTAGTCCACCCTATTGCAGGTGTCTAGCACACCGAGGTCCCAGTATTTGTAAAATTTAACACATTCAATTTCTAGTATTTGTATCACACATCTAGCTCTCTACATATATAATCTTTATACTCGGGTTTACAAAAAAATAAATATGTCTTATTATTTAAATATAATAAAAATTAATATCCAAAATTACAATAACTTAATACTTTAACTAAAAAATTATTGAATTTATGGGTATTTAAAAAAAAATAGACACATCTATACTAAAGAAATTAGCCCCTTTAATACTGAATCCTCATTCGACCATTGTGTATCATATCGTGTCGTGCAAGTGTGGTGACACAATTTACACCTATATGTTAACCTCTTTGCCACATACAATGACGGAACCAACGGTGGGCTAGACCTTGCTCTAGCCTCCCTAAAATTTCTAAAATCAATAAATAATCCCTCATTTGTGATGTATTTTATATTTAGTCCTCTGAGTTTTAGTGTTTAACCCTCTTATTTCTTAAGCTTCCATTGTTTTGTCTATCTTTTTTTATCTATCGAAATTATAAAAAAAATATTTAACCCCCTTAATCTTCATACCTGGCTACGCCACTTGCCACATAAATAAAACGGAGTTGTACGCGCTCCATTATTAGTAAATTATGCGCTTTGATTGTCCCCGTCGATCATCCGTGCTCCATTTAAAGCATATCCGCCGTATTATTACACCACAAATAAAAATTGTACCTCGATATCACGTCTTTCATATATACTGGAACAAGAATTAGAATCAAAACTAGAAAGTATGACTGGAGCGTTACATGACACACATGTATGACCAAACCGATTATCTCCAAATAATCGGCAGTAACCACCCATTTAATACGTAGTGAAAGCCGCCAGTGATGACATGTCCATGAACCTACATGCGTGTCGACCAAGCCTCGCAGTTTGTCTCTTACACTCTATCCTTAGTCTTTACTCCCTCGTCACTACCCTTTCGTGAGAACGTTTGTGTTCGTTGACCAGAAACACTAAAATCTAAATCAAGTATTTGACCAAGTCAATGTGCTGCTATAGCGCTATGCTTATCTGAGAAAAAGCCATGTCGAATCAGGAATTAAACCTTTTTAAATCGTTAAGCATAAAATTGTTGGTACGATGATTATCATTTTATTTCCATCACTAAGTATGAAACAGCCAAACAATTAATTAATTAAAACAAAAAAAATGGTCATTTACAGCGAGCAAGGGAAGAAATCCATAAACATCATTAATGATCCTAGTGAAACCCCACGCACGATGCGTGCCACTTGAATCAACGGTTGGACTGGCATCCAAAACTGCTGCAAAAACGCACGCACAATATGTCTACCATTCTAGTTCAATAGCTGTAAATACATGGTTTGTACGGGATCTTTATTTTTTTATCGATAAATTAAATTTTTCAGAAAGAAAAAAAAAGATTCATATAGCATAAATCCCAAGACAAACACGCGCCAACCAAAAAGAGAACCAGCAACAACCATCCAAAGAAGCTAAAATAACAATAACCATCCAAAAAAGCTAAAATAACCTAAGATAAACCGAAATAAATCTTACAAAGAAATAAGAAAAAACAACAATCCGTTTAGCAAAGAAAAAGTATATACAACACAACAACAATTCAAGGGAATTTAAACATTGTTAATTTCCACTTGCTCATGAACTCTTTTAAACATACATTGTGAATTTCAGGTTGAATGTAAAGTCAGTACACAATTGTATACCTGATATTTTAAGTTAGATTACCTATAGTCAAAGATTTAATATTGAAAGCTCGATTGTTCATCTTTTTCCACAGATTCCAAAGGATTACAACCGGTAATGATTTGATCACAAGATATTTACGAGTCTTGTGATAGGTGCTTAATCTCCATGTTTTTAGTGCCAATTTTATTCTTGCTTTACCTATATTTCTTGTATTTTTCCTTGTATTACTCTTGTTTTATATTTTATTTGTTTCTTTTGGCGAATCATCCGAAATCAAGGGAAATGGCGCTTAAAAGAGCTAAAATGAGGAAAAGAGTTCATTCCGGCATGAAAATGAGAAGTTAGAAGGTGGAAGCACAACTCTTGGAAACAATTTCCAGGAAGATTTCCAGTTAGGAAAGTATCCCAAGACCTAACCGTAAAAAAAATGACTTTTGAAAACAAATTCCAGGAATATTTACTGTTGGGTTGGACTTAACCATAAATTTAGTTGAAGAGATATGAAGGTTTTATCATTGCTATCTTGTAGAGGATTGAAAGACGAAACCAATCCAAAAAGAATGAGGTGAATCGATCATATGAGGGAGTTATGACCAAAATGGTGAAATACAAAAAAATGTCCAGGAATAATTACGGTTGGGTTCAATGGACTCGAACCCAACCGTAAATCTGGTGATTTGGACAAGATTTTCTTGTCAGATTTACGGTTGGGTTAGACCTAACCGTAATTAGAGTATTTGGCACATGTGTGAGCTTCTAAAACAAGGAAAACAAGGTCCCAGAAGGTACTAAACCTAGATTTCGTGGATACTATATAAGGAGACATCCAAAACATTAAGAAGAAATTTTTTACAATACACTTTACAACAAGGAGCTAGGGGGTTGGATTTGCGATTGATCATCACGATTTCTAGGGTTTGCTTTACTTGTTTTCTTGTAAACTAAACCCTTCTTATTGGTTAGAGATGTAGTCCTAAGTTGGAAAACAAGTTTATTAATTGAACCATTCATCTCATGTGTTCATAATCTCTTTAATATCGTTTATGTTCTACCATTTATAACGACATGTATGATTGATTTCTTGTTTGTTTAAGCCGCTAATTAAATGAAGATGCATTGGTATATATAGCTAAACTAGGGTTTGAGATCCGGAATTGTCAAAAGATCCTTGTTACAAGTAGAATAACATAGTTGTTAATGACTGGATGTTACCATGCAAATATTAGTGTAACCTAGGTTAAATTCGCGTGGCTCTTGCGCCGGATTGTTTAGAATAAGCTAAAATCACAAAGACCATTGCTTTCATTGGGTTAAACTTGAGTGGATCTTGCGCCAAGTTATTCAATGATAAGGATTCAAAGAGTGTCTCTTGCACCTTTGATGATAATAGGAGTTTTTGCCGGAGTAAGCCTGTGATAGGAAGCTTTAGGATTGTTGATATTGAGAGAAAATGAATGTTGAGTATGATTCAGTTGATAACATGTTGGAAGATGGAAGATGAACTCTCTAACCAGTATTCTTTACCTTTGATATTATTATTAATTTATTTGTTTATTATAACTTATTTATAATCATAACCAAAACCCCTTTGTTTCCATAAGTAATCAAAATAACTTGACAACTCACATCTCCCCGAGGAACGAACTTGTTCTTATTGTTATACTCTAATCTATATTTATGAAGTAAAGAACTTGAAAATAATTTTCCTTGGCTGACAGCTGAACATAATGAATAATTTTCCTTGTCTTCTGAAAATAATTTTGGCGTCGCTGCCGGGGAGACATAATGAATTTTTATTTTGTTTTTAATTCCTTATTTTTAGTTTTTAACTTAGTTTCAAGAATTTTTTTCAGGTACTTATCTTTTGGCTCCTAAACCGAAATCGAAACCAAAACCTGTCGGGTATCCAAATATTGAAATAGAGACTCATAAAGGAACAATACTGAAGGATAAATCGGAGGAAAAACAAGAAGAAGTAATGTGTGATGCTAATCGTACACTCAAGGTCTTAGCTACTCGCAATCTGGATACGCAGCAATAGTGTATTCAGAAGACATCTGTATTCGACATCAAGCCAGGGTTGATTCGAGAACTCCAAAAGTTTCATGGAATGGCTAATGAAGATACAAACAAACAATTAATGGATTTTTATAACATAGTCATGACCATGTTACCTAAGGATACTGACACAGATGGGGTCATATTACGAGATTTTCCATTCTCCTTGATGGATACTGCTAAGGAATGGTTATACTATCTACCTTATGGCAGTGTCACTACTTGGAATTGCTTGAAGAAACTTTTCTTAGAGAGATAATTTCCTACACCAAAGGAAACTCAGATTCGGAAAAAGATTTATGACATTAAGCAGATGGCAGGAGAGACATTATATGAATGTTGGGAACGTTACAAGAGATTGGTGGCTAGCTGTCCACATTATCGATTCGGTGATTTATTGATCATCCGGTACTTCTACGAGGGTCTTCAATCAAGTGATAGAAATCTCCTTGACACTGCCGGTGGTGGTGCATTAGTGAACAAAATAGTAGCTCGGGCTAGAGAATTAATTGAGAACATGGCAACAAATTCTCAACAATTTTCTAGTCGTGGCTCAGAACCACTCATCAGGAGAGTTAATGAAATTGTCGAATCTACTGAAATCCGTCAATAGATAGGCAACTTAACAATGATGATACAACAAATCGCAGTTGTAGTATTGCCACCATCATCTTCTTCAATCTACGAAGAGAGTAATGAACATGCCAATGAAATCTTTCCAAATCAGCAGAGGCCCGGATATAATCCATTCTCCAACACTTATAATCCAGGATGAAGAGATCACCCCAACTTTAGTTATGCTAACAAGCAAGTTGCGGTTCAATAGACTACTTTCAAGCGCCAGAGTGGTTATCAACAACAACAATCTCAGCCAGACTAATAAGCTAATCAAATTTCTAGCACAGATGACAAGCTTAATACAATTATATCCACGTTTCAACAGAGCCAACATAAGATGGATAACGCCATCAAGGAATTACAAATACAGGTTGGGTCAACGGAAAGAGAAATCAATCAGTTAATGGCACAAAATAGTGGGAAAATCCCTTCTCAACCTCTTAACCCCCGAGAGAAACTGTCAATGATGTGACATTGAGAAGTGGTACACGAACTGTGCAACCAGAAGATGCCGAGAACAACAAAGACCCTAAGGGGCCGATTTTGGAAAAGAAGATTATTGACTCTTCCCAAACTAATGAGGTATCTAAAGAAAGCTCCAAACCTCATGTTTTTACTTATGTTTCTCCTTCACCTTTTCCTTGCATGTTTTCTAACTTTAAAAAGGTGGAACAAGATAAGGAGATCTTATATATTTTTAAGAAGATCCATGTGAACATTCCACTTATAGATGTTATTAAAAAAGTCCCCAAGTATGCAAAATTTCTGAAGGACTTATGCACAAAGAAACAATGGTTAACCGGTAACGAGGTAATGAGTATGGGGTAAAATCTACCTTCGTATTGCCTCTTTCCTCGGTAACAACACCTATAGAATGTTGGGTAGAATGTTGTTTGTTCACCAAACATTTACTTCCACGGGTGTCTCTATGTCTTTCTTTTATGGCGGGCCTCGCTCTTTTCAACAAGGCTGGGGCGGTTGTTGCCGATCTTTTGGCGTCCTCGTGTAGCTCAGAGAAGGTTTGAAATCGTAAATTTTCTAATAAAGCAGGATAAACATGAATGATACCATTAACGAAAATCTCCACCAATTTTTGGTCAATTACATTCTGGTCATGGAAGTCGAGAGCTTGTGTTCTGAACCTCTTTACATATTCGTTGGGGTGGTCGTTGTTCCTCTGAAATATTTTTCCTAGATCCGAGAGAGTGATTTCTTCAAATACGAAGAAATACTTTTTGTAAAAAACATTGATCATCTGAGACCAACTGGAGATGTTGTTGGGGGCAAGATTATTATACCAGGTATAAGCTCTTCTCATAAGAGATTTGGAGAATTCCTTGAGTCGTAACACTTAGTTGTATTCATGCACTCTTAATGATTCCAAGAATCAAGAATATGTTCTTGAGCATTCCCGGTGCCATCATACAAAGAGAATGGAGGAGACGAATACCCGTTTGATAGTGAAATCCTTTGGATTTTATTTGGATAAGGGGCTTGATGTTGGTGGAATGAAGATGAGTCTTCCTTTCCACGATGTGGCAGGAGCCTTTCCAGATCTTCGCAAGTGATGAAATTTTGTTGTGGTTGATTTCTGTCTGGTACATAATCAATGATAATATGTACCTCGTCAATTTCCTAAGAGTTAGTTCTCGACGTGTTGGTGTCGCCGACAATTGTATTCTTAGCTTTCTCCATTTGACGATGGCGCTGTTATGGTGAAAACTGCTCCGTTAGAGTCTTGAGAAAAGTGAAAAGTTCCCCCTAGGTAGTGGCCATGGTTAATTGAGTTTCAGCTAAGGTATCTTACTGCTTCATCAAATCATACATGGTAGGTGGTGCCTGCTCCTTGTTTTTGGCACCTTCAGTGGTATGGAGAGGAGTTTTGGTGTTTTTAATGGTGGTATTTTGAGTAACAGTTTCTGGAGTTCCACTACTGGTGTTACCATCATTCGAAGTGGGTTTTGAACCTAAATTAGGATTAGTTGATGAACCCGATCTGAGATCCACTATTTTTGAGTGATTGAAGAATATATTTTCGGATGGTTGAAAAATTGGATTCGTGACCGAGAGATTGATCTCCCATTGTGGTCGCCAATTGTTAGTACCTAAAGATTGATTCTAGGCAAAACAATATACTGTAGAAGTACTTTATTTAGATTCAAAGATCAAAATCATACAGAGCCAGCTTAAACCACGATATTAGCCGTTCCTCCTTGCTTCGGTCACGATGAGAGGAAATGAGTTTATCTTAGGGGAGGGAAGTAAATAAAGTTGAAGGAAACAAGTGTGTTGAATTGTGTATAGAGTTGTAGAACTATTGAGAAAGTAACAGAGCTTGAAAGATTCGTAAGCTTGTTATGTTTTTGAAATGGGCTGAGTATACTATTTATAATAGTAAAGAATACACACGTTTCCTTGTAAAGTTGTGGAGATAGTAAAGAGATGTAGATGTGGGAGTTATGGGGTTAATGGTTTAACCGCTTTGGAATCATCGGGAAACCATTACTCCATTACTCCGTTAACTACTTCACACTTTTCTCGACTTTGTAAATTACTTATCATGGGATGTCGTTACACCCATATTGTTATAACTGCCGGACCAAAATCCCATGTTTTATTCCCCCATTATGATTTAATTTCTCTTAGAGTTAGTGGAGTCATGGACTCAAAATACATGAGTTTGCTATAAGATGAAGCTATTGATGAGTTTTTATGGACACAACATAATTATATGGCCATGCATTGGTGCAAATAGCAAGGGAGAAGGTTGACACAGACACGGGTACAAGAGTGAATGTCTAGAAGACGCATAAAAGGAAAAGAGGGAAAAGGCTAGCATTGGCGCTAAGGTAGCGCTGCTGGCAGCGTTAACTATTTAGCGCCTGTGCTAGTACATGCTACCGTTGCTGGCACCGCTAACTAGTTAGCATGGGCGCCACTGTTGTTAGCCCATTTCCTCCCTAATGCCATGTGTGGCATGTTAGCTTTTCTGGCCTTTTGGCACATGTGTATGCTACTTATTCGTGTTGGGACTGTGGCTAGGGTTCGCTAAGGCTAGCTGTTACCAATGCCATGGTTATTGCATGTGGACCACTAGTTTTGACATTTGTTAATGTCGTGGCCATATTTATGGCCTATTTAGGGTTTCTCATTCGCATGAAATTTAACGTTAGCATTTATGCTTAGCTTTATGGAGTGCACACAAAACATATTCAAGAGATTCAGCCGTGGAAGTTTGCAACTTGAGATTATGCTTGATGCGACTCTGCAGTTAGATGGTATGCATCTAATTAACGTTTTTGTTCAGATATGGCGTAGCCTCTATTTTGAATGTTTATAATTTTGTATAATTAGTAAATTCTATACAAATAGTTTGCATGGTTTCACATGAAATAACGAGGATTTAGTTGAGAAAGCTCTGGAATTTCTATAGCGCATACATATGCAAAAAGGGCTACAAAGCTAATTTAGCCACGGGCTGAGTGTGCATTCTCAATTCTCTTGCAGAATGTAAGATAGCAATATGTATTTATAATTCTGATGCCGGGTCAAGATTTATATGTATTTATTTCATGCTTCTGCAGCTAGGCGAAAAGCAATATTACAATTTTCTTCTTTGTCAAAAATCCACCATCAACACGGCTATATGTTTTAGGCATATCAAATCTGTTTGGCAAGCAGAGCATGACCTACCATGTATGATTCCAAAAGCTTATTCAGTTACCATCAAAAAAAAAAAAACTTACAATTCGAATTAAACTGATTAGAAAAGTTATAGATCTTATAGATCCCTCTCCATATGCTGAACCCATAGGCTTGTTTAGGAGGTATATAATCCCATCCTATAGGTCCAAGGAACCCATCTACATATGATGTACACGATCTTGACTTTGTTTAAGCTAGTAATTACGTTCAACATCCAACTGCGGGAAAACAATGCTCTCGGTCCAGATGGAATAGTCATACATCATGATTTTATAATTCCTTTGGTTCTACTTCATGGTTTTATACGTGGAAGAGGAAAATAATAGATAAAATAATAAAATGGCTGCCTAATATGGTCACCAACTGTGGGACTACCATGGGAATTAAGTCTTTAGTGATACAATAAAAAGTAGTATCCTTTGTGTTCTTGTTTCATCTGTATATGCATAGTGAAAGTTATGTGAGTGGCTAAGTCAAGAAACCAAGACAGGCATAAAACAAAAAAAGGGTTATTTTGACTTTGGATCCCAAAAAAGTGAACATTGTTGTGTTTGAGTCACGAAAAATTTCAAATTAGAGTTTGGGTTCCAGGACCGTGGTTCACCATCTTGATAGTTAGGAATTTATTTATTTTTTATTAGTTTATATTTACTTAACGTCGTTAGTAACTGTTAACACGTGAGTCGCACGTATCAACTAAAAATCCACTAAAGCATACCTAACGACTGAGAACATATGAAATCACAAGATTTAGATTATTTGTCCATTAGAATACCGTTGGACCCATCATAAAACTCCTATAAACACCCATTTCTCAGCCATTTTAGTACCTATTTTTCAAATAAAACTTCAAACACTTGCAGACAATTTTAAGCTCATGTTTTGGACAAAATCAAGAGATCTGCACATGGATAAAAAGAAGAGCAAAGGAATAAAAGATGATGAGGTAACTTACATTCATAATAAATTTCACATACATGTGCAACTTACATTAATAAAGCATACTAGTAAATTTTTCTATTGTGATTGCAGGTATGTCAAATATGTAATGAAAGGGTCAAAAAGTCAGAACATACTGTGCAAAGAGTGTGCAAAAAGAAAAACTAAGTTGTGCATCATATGACTGTTATGAATGGCTTGGTGATGACATTACTAAGTATAGTGAAGATTGTACAATGAAGAAAACTCAAGTGACTGAAGTCAAAACCAACATTAAGCAAGAAGATATAAAATGTGATGAGTTAGAAGATAAACTAAATGAGTTGCTTTCATTGTGTGAAAATCACTAATTTGGCTAATCAATTCCTATGGAAGTAAACCAAATGTTTCAATCCTAGATGTAAACAAAACTCTGAACTTATATCCATATAAAAGACAATGGAGTCTAGTAGATAAGTTTCTAAACTGTAATGTCTATAGTGCTTTCAAATGGGTGTACAAGAAATCTGACCAAACTAGTAATAGCTAATGCAACACATAGTGCTAAAATGTAATATCACTAGTACAAAAAAGGTCTGTTGCCACGGATTTTCACTCATGGCGTGTCTTCTGATTGAGTGTCATTTTGTGTTTTTTAGGACACGCTAGTATTGGTGTGTCTAAATAGCGCGAAATAGCCACGCCATAAGTCAATAGGCTTGTCTATATGGTGCCAAGAACAAAGGGCCAGCATAAGTTTTTATCCCATTTGGCGTGACAATTATTTCTCTATAGCCACGCTATCAGTGTATAACATGTCTATTGTTTAACCTTTAGCCACGAGATATGTGTTTTAACATGTCTATTGTGGTGGCCTTTAGCCACGCAAATTGTATTAAAGTGTCTATTATGTAAACTTTAGACACACAAATTGTTTTTAATGTGTCTATTGTTTAACCTACAGACATGCAAATAGTTATTAAAGTGTATATTGTTCAACCTTTAGCCACCAAATATGTGTTTAAAGTGTCTATTGTTTAACCTACAGACACACAAATAGTTTTTAAAGTGTCTATTCAACCTATAAACACGCAAATAGTCTTTAAAGTGTGCAATCTGTGTTTAATGTGTCAATTGTTTAACCTATAGACACGTAATTTTTTAAAGTGTATATTTTTATCTTATAGACATGCATTATGAGTTTAGCGTTTTTGTATGTTCTGTTTAGCCATGTAAATGCAATATTTGATGTAATCTTTTACCGTACATTCTTTCTAGACTAGGTGAAGATGATGGAATTTTCACCGTTCATATTAGATGCAAGTTCCACTATCCACGTGGTATTATTACGAGCCGTCCATTTCTTTCCAATAATTTATTATTTTTTAAAGTTAATAAAACGTGGTTAGATCCTAGACCGTACGCGTGTTTTTAATATGGATTAAGATGATGGAATATCTAACGTTAAACTAGATGCATCCTACACCATCCACATGGTTCCATTCCGCGCCTTTTGTTGCATACCATAATAATATTATATTTTCAAAACGTGGCTAAGTCCCAAACGTACACGCGTGCAGAAATCGGTGAAAGATGCAACCGCTCTGATTTGAGGCATTTAGTACCGTACACGTGGCACTAACTAGGCCGTTTAGTTCTTACCAAGATTTACTATTTTAAAAAAATGGATGTAGCGTTGTAAAATTTTAAACCTTACACGTGTCATGACCTAGGTGAAAGGAGATATAATCTAGGCCGTTAAACTAGATGTTTCCAACGCCGTCCACCTGGGACAAACCGAACCGTTCATTTCATACCAATTTTTATAATATTTTAAAATTGATGTAATATGGTTAAATCTCAAATTCATTGATATGAAATTCATATAATTAATCACACAATATTATGTTTAGCTTTTCTCTGACATTTGTAAAGGAAAAAAAATAAAAACCATTCATGTATAACGTTATTTCTTTGACTTTTTAGATTTTGGTGCCTTCCCATTACTTGGATCAGTTTGTGGCACTCTCTTAGCACTAAACCTTGTAATCCTATTTTTCCCATTTATAGGTGGAACATATGTCCTTCTCTGCACCTTCTTAGGCGTTGTTTGATTTGCATCCGGTTGATCTTCGGGTAATGTTCCCCCCCCCCCCCCAATATGCTCTCTTGTTTACTCTCGGAATGTTTATAGGATGCATATAGGTTCTCCGTATTTTGTTGATCATCTGCTTTTCCACCAGGTGCTACAACATCTGTTCTTAGATCACTGTCTAATTTCTTATCAAAAACTTGAACATGTGCTGGTTGCTTCTGAGGATTTCCATGTTGCAGAGTATACTGTAGCAAGAGAGTAATATTTATGATTAATGCAAGATATTCACAAATTCAACGTGAATTCATTCACCATGTGAATTCTCAACAAGACACAGATAAAATTATTTTCCAGCAATAACTAACTGGAATGAAGGTTGCACCTTTTTAAAAATAATTGAAACACTAAACTCTGCACAACTAGCGCCCATAATAAAATCAGTAACCAAATATCTCAATTTAGTAAGTTAATTCTCTAATTTACATTGCCATTCATGTTTCATTTAGTTGATAACATATTTGTGTCTCATATCATTCATTATACAAACTAGATAAACTGATTTATGTTAAAGATGAATAAAAAAAAAAGCTAAGAAACTAATCTTGTCGGTGAAAATACAATTAGATTTCGTCCAAGCCACATAACTTCCACGAGCATCGTGTAATTTCTCAAACTTTGTATTTGGTACGGACAAAGGGATTTTTGGGTCTACAGGCTCATCAATAAGGACAACGTAGTAGTCACTACCAAAATATTTTTCATGTACTTTGTGACGAACCAGAAAAATTTCTCTTCCAGCGGGTCGGGTTACGACTTGCTTGGAAAACTCCAACTCTCTGATACGCCACTCGAGAACCCAGATTTTCAAATTTATTCATACCAATTCGATTTTTCCAAACAAATGTTCATTGATTTATTCCAAATTGCTTTATAAGCATGTAACCATAAATTTTATATTTAAAGGGTCATCGAATCCTACATAAGATTCCCAATATTTTGTTGTAAAGATACAATATCTCCTGCCAAAGTAGTCGGATACTAGTCATCGTTCCAGCGACGGTCTTCCGGGTTGCCACTCGTAAGTGGGAGCTAGCAGGCCTGACAACACACATCGTTCCAGCGACAAGTGGGGATAATCAGTCCCGTTGTCTACCACCGTTCCAGCGATGGTCTTCCGGGTAGCCACCCATAGGTGGGAGACCCAGTGGGCCTGGCAATTCACAATACTAATTCAAGCTCACATATTGTCTTTCTCAGATGATATAAACTACTCAAAGAGTTAGTAAACATCTCTATGTTGATGATGGTATGAATTCCCAAGCAGTAACCATCCCTCGACAGATAGTATAAATTGCCTCCAAATGCAACAACCATCTCTAAGTATAATTAGATGATATGAATCGTCTCAAAAAACGATATCATTTCTATATAGTTGGTCTGAACTGCCAGGCAACAACCAACCCTTTTAAACAATATGAACAACCTCCATTATATGTGCTGAACCGCAAAGCAACTGCTTAGTACCCTCTCCGTAGCTCGAAGGATCAAGCACGACCGTAGTTCGTCATTCTTTGTTTAGATAGTATGAACTACAAATAGTCGTAGCAACTATCTCTTATAGATGATATAAACTACCTGCACAACAATCATCCCTTATAACAGATAGTATGAACTGCATCGCAAAAACTATCTCTAACCTACCACAGAACCATTCAACAATAAAGGTATTCAAATATGATTTTTTCCCATTGTATTCGAATATATGAACAATAATAAAGTTGTTAAATGACATAGTGATTATAGTGCATGATAGAAAGAAAGAATAGAATGAAGCACAAACTTCAAATGTACAAATCCAAAAACGATATAACCATACACTTACAATAATCATATGGAAGTCAAACAACACTTAGGACATGATTGAATACCTAACCAGAATCAATTTTCTATATGTGGTATACAGAACTACCTCATGGAGCATATATATATGTACAAGCATTGATACACATATAGAAGATACAAAACTTGGATAACTAGCCATTCATAAGACCAGCAACAAATGTAATATACAATACATGTAGTAATGTCCCATATAAGTGAGCATGAGTCAACTGTTGGTGGTGTCATTTGGTGGAGATGGTGGAGCCGTGATACACACCACAACAAGAACAACTCATATTACATGAGTGAATCTTAGTGCCTCTTTATTGCCACAGTATACATGAAGCTTAGTTAAGTAATCAAGTAATATAATAACAAAAATTGTTCATGAGGTTCACATGAGAGGTAAGCATTAATTCATGGTACTATGCAAAGCAAATAACTAATACACATCCATAAACAAGGACTATTTGATGCGTATCCTAGGTGCAATCAAATTAGTGATTTAATTTCCACTAAATTAAAGAATAGTATAATGGAAGTCAAGTTCGTTCCCACGAGGAGCGAGGTGTTTAAGTTGTTTAAATTGTCACAAAGGGGGATTTTGTTTTAGGTTTTGAACAAAGTAAATAAGAAAGCGATTAAAAGTAAAGTTGTAAGAAATGGAGAGAGATGTGATCAAGGAATCCTTTTTCGTTACTAGACAATCATTGAATTAGTATACTCATGTAACATTCATTCATCACAGAAAATTACCAACCGTAGGATAGCAACTAGAGCAGTGTTGTCCTAGAAAGTCCTTAGGTCACTGGGTACCGAAGGGATCGAATACCAGATTCTATTCGTCTAAACCACCTAGAAGTAGCGCACTCTAAGTGTAATTTGGACAAATTCTTTATATTTTGTGACTTTATAGATTGATCGTAGTAGTTAGACTCTTAGCGCAAGGTCCACTTTCTAGTGTTGTCTATACACACGATAGCTCCACAGAATCCCTATGCAAGGTCCTGCATGTTCTACTTATGTAAAAGTTATTCAACAATTACAGATATCCTAACCTTTACTAGCATTAGACCAATCAAGTAACCGATTTAGTTGGCTACCTAGCACAATCAATTAATCAAATAATAAACATTCTTTATAGTAGAAACAAACAATAATCATGTGAAGAAATCAAAATTGATTAATATATCAAATCAAATAATGTTAGAACTTAGAATTCATCCTCAATCAATTAGGTTTTTAGCTACTCATGGATGTAGAATCATCCATGATATACATATAATAAAGTAGAAAAGAAATAGTTACAGTGATGAAAACGCTCCAAAACCCTACCTTTTTCCTCTTGTGTTCTTCTCTCCAAAAGCTTGATAAAAGAATAGATATCTTAAAAATAATTAGAAGAGTCTCTTAAATAGGTGTCTCTATTTGTAGAAGCATTCGTGCTCGACTCCCGGTCGAAATAGGTTTCCAACACTCCAAAATATGCCAAAAATAGGTCAAACCAAGCCTTAGCATGTGTAAAGAGTAGCTAAAGAAGCTAATGGGCTTGCAAAAAACCCATCCCAACAATTCACGTGCACTGTAGCTCCCTCGATGGGTCATTTTATCGAGAAAACATTTTTCTTCTGTTTTTTCTTTTAACTCCCAGGTTTCCTCAATGGGTTCTAGCCATCGGGAAATTTTATTCCTTCTGACTTTTTGTAACTTCTCTCCATATTTCTCGAGCTAACTCTGTTCCGTAACTACCAAATCACCGTCAACTGCCAAACACCATCACTCCCGATCATAAATCAGGTTCGAATCCACCCTCAATCAACAACCTCACTATAATCCAACTCGACCTCCTCCAAACTGCCTTCACCAGCGCCATCAATATCAAGACATTAATTGCCACCACGAACCATCTCAGTTCGAGATCTAATCAACACCTCCAACCAAATCATCAACTGCCAACCTATCACATGCTTCATTCTCTATTTCTGCCATCATCCCTACCATCTTCAACAAACAATGACACCACCATATTGAGTTATCCTCATCTGGAAGCATTGACCACAGTCACCAGCCTCAATCATCACAGGCTCTATTACCGATGATCAATGATTATCATCAACTATGGCAACAACCATAAACTCGTCATCCCTGCCAAACCATTAACTCACTCGACCCTGTTTTATCTTCACTTCCAATCATCACTGCCATTAACCAGCAGAATCACCATTACAGCTACCCTGAATGGCAACTCAGCTTCACTGCCATTATCGAGAACTCATTCCATCCTCAAACCAAGCTCGACTTTTTCACTGCATATATTTTTAAACCAATCTCGAGCCATCACTACTAACTTTTCTCCATCTTGTTGCATCAAATGACAGTTCATATCGAGCTCTCCTCAAATCACAGTCACCATTAATGGCCAACCAACAATTGCGGAAGAAGGGAATCCGAACTGAATCTTTGGTTTTTAATTTGCTGAAGACGATGGTTCCCCTTATCAAATTATTGTGTGCCATTAATAACATTTAAATAATGGTATCCCCTTATTAACAATTGACAGCTCCTTTACTAATTCATTAAACCCTTCTTTGTCCCGTCAGTTCCGTAAAACTGACAAGCATAATTCCTTTTTTTGCCCATAACTTCCTCATACAAAGTCGGGATGACTTTATTCTTTCGTTGTTGGCTTCGTATCTTCGTTCTCCACGTGGTGATGACAAGAAATCCTGGATATAGACAAGTTTCACTTGGTATTTGGCCCTTCTTCCTTTGTAGCACTTATTTTATCGCACAATCTAACACTTTGTAGCTCATTTTTGGATGATTCACCTAATATAAGATAAATAAACAAACACAAACGTAATATATAATAATTCACAAAAAATCTAGCAAATAAGTGCATGAAATAACGATCAATTATAGAGAAAATATGCACTTATCACTATTCACCCTACTAAAAAATTTTATGGATCACCTGAGTAGCTTAGGTACCATCGCCCTTAGAGTTCTACTATGCATTAATAACATCACATAGAAAAAACTACGAACTTTTCGACTCAATCCGATGACCACCTAATGAGATAATAATGGATGAGTGGTGCTGTAAAGGATTTCCTGTTTTACAGATAACAATCCCGATTTGTTCATGTTTTTCAGTAGCTAACATTACCCTATCATCGTGATATTTTTACAGTAGCCTGATGATTCATGGTACTAAAACATATCCAAAAATCATAGTATTCTGACGGTTAATAAAAAAGATATACTATTCAAATCAGACTGCTTGCGCTACGGACCTGCAGAATTCAGGCACAACTTTCATACTTTTTCGACTACCAAATATGATTTGTTTCTCCTGAAATTCATATCATACCTCACCAATAACATTCCTCACACCATATAATTGTTTTAGTTTATTCCGATAAGCGAGTAACGAAAAAATCCATGTGTAAACGGACTGTTCCTGATTTCATTCATTTCTGAACACAATCTTAGTTTCCTTAAGGGTTTTAGGCCTTAACTCTGAGCGACCACTTTTGAATTGTTATGCTACCTTGCTGGATTAATGAAGTATTTCATACAAAATTATTTTCATATTCCAACGGTCAGATCTTAAAATATAGGTAAAAATACTAAACATATAAATCTTTGGTTTTGATGACTTACCACACCTTTAAGCATGTACATTTATCTAGTAAAGCTGAAGATGTCAATCGACACCAACACCATAACCAAATCAGGTCCAATCCTTGTTGGGTAACTACTTACATTATTTCTTTATCATCAAAATTAAGTAGCAACTTATATATCCAACTATCCAAGTACATTTGTAACATCATAGGTACAGAAAAAGCTCCATCTCTACTTCAAGATCAAGGTTAGTCAATGAAACTTTAACAAATAACATAATAATTATAAACCCTACATCCTCCACTAGAAATAGGTAAACCAATAACTGAAGACAATATTTGATTGAATAAAATCAATGGACTATTGTAAGATTTCATAGAGAAGTTAGTAGATTTACCAAAGAGGAGTTGTCATTCTCTTGTCATGACAAATATGAGTTCCCGGACTTTGATAGGAACCTTGCTTTATTCTCCATTTTGATCTCAAATACAATTAGTTGATTAGGTTTTCAAACCATTGAGAAAATTAACTCAATGCTACTACACAACCAAGATATTTATTTGATTTGCACCAACCCATTCAACCAAAATCATAAAATTTTCATTTCAAACAGATTTGGGGAAAACACAACCTCTTACATGAAATCCCTAGTTCTGAAATTATAAATATAATTTATCAATTTAAATCAAATTGATAACCCTGAAATTACAAAATACAGTTATCTCATACTTTAATATCATTTGAATTTACAGTTAAATCACAGAATTTTTATAAAATCCCTAAGTTGGTGTGAACCCTAGCTTCATTGTGCTTACAACAACTTTAATTGAATGATGAAATTGTGACAAAATACTTGGTAAAAACCCATCAGGTATAATAGCACAAACCCGTCTCTTGATATGAAACGCTTTGTTCAGTTGATTAAGAACAATGATTACCTCAACACAATTTCCAAATGAAAAACAAGTAGAAGGGATTTCTCTACTTCGTCTATGAAACCAGTCACCTTATCGGCATCTGCAATTCAATTTACTACAAGTCCATGAAGCTCACTCATACATAAGTTAAATCAAGCCCTTTTTCCATTTTCAGTCGAGAAGGAGGAGAGGAGAAAAAGAAAAAGAATAATTTCCTGCCCCTTCTCTTTCTTTTCTTTCGTTTATAGTTTTTAACATCATAAGAAAATTACTAAATTATACCTAGTACTCATGCAAGCCACATGTCGTGCATGCTATTTTATTTTATTTTTTATCATATCTTTTAATAATCAGATACATTATACTATTAAGGGACAACCTAAAAGTGTTGAAAGCAATTGAGTATTAGAGTTTTAGGCACTCTAAGTCCAAAATTTGACTAATGGGTTTAGTTAAACCCAAATAAAAGTTTAGGATCTCACATATTTTCTGGTTTATCTTTTGGCCAGTGTCGAGGCTAAGGCTGGAGCTGGGGTTGAAGATGATGGTGATCATTCAATTCGTGACGCTTGCTGAGATGAAGACTTCCTCTTGACCTTTTTGTTATGATGGCACCTCATGGATGATTGGATGTTGTAGTGCTGACTGACCAGACGACTGCTCCAACAGATATCTCTATAACTTTTGGACCTTGAATATGCATATGTAGCCACCAGGATATTCTTCGTTCATCTAGAACAATCTTTTCAGATACGAATATTTTTTATCCCCATCATAAAGGAAAAATAGGGAGAGACATATCCCCTTGGCGAAATGATCTTTGGATGGAAAGAGGGTAAACGGTTTATGTTGATGAAGTGAGACTGGTCCCTCTTTGATTTGAAATTGTAAAAGTCTCTCCAGGTCTTCATGGTCGACAAGGTTGGATCGTTTGCTCATTGATTGTCCTCTTTGAATGCAGATCTCGTCATCATCTTGAATGTTGATTTTGGAACTGTTGGTGGGTTTGGAATCGCTTCTTGCTGCAACTGGTAACAGATCTATTCTGGGAAAAATTATTCTGTTAAAGTCTTGAGGCAAGTGAGTACCTCTTTTGAGTAGTATCCCTGTCTTTCTGTGTTCTGGCAGGAACCTACTGTCTCCGCATCATATCAACTATGTCGAGCGGCGTTTGGGTGCTCCTGGTGTTTTCAACCGTCATACAATGAGAAAGTCGTAAATAAGTAACCTCCAGGCAGAGGAATCCTTTGAATTTCAGGAAGGTAAGGAGGTTGGTGTTGATGGATCGAGGATGAGTCTTCATTGCCATGATTTCATAAGAGTCTCTCCAGATCTTCACGGATGACAAAATCAAGTTGTTGGTACCTCTGTGGTGGAAGATCGGTAATGATATGAACTTCATCGTTCCTTTGAGATCCCAGCGTCAGCGACTGCTGTAGGGTTGGTTCTGGTTCGCTCTGTCAGGCGATGGCGTTGTTCCGTTAAAGTTTTGATGCAAGCAAGTACTTCCTTCTGATTAATGGCCATGTCCACCTGTGTTCTGGAAAGGACTTCTTGTCTCTTCAGCATATCAGCTATATTGAATTGAGTTTGAGTATTCTTGGTGTCTTCAACGGTCTTGTCACCGAGAGGAGGTGGATTAATAGTATTAGTATGAGGAGGTTCAGTAGTAACATGGGTGTTTTCAGAGTCACCACCACTAGTGCTACCTGAACCGACTATAGGAGTTGTAACTGCTCCAGACTTAAGATCCACTATCTTGAATAACTTTAAATTGGCTTTTGTAATTGAAAGATTGATCTTCCGCTGTGGTCGCCAATTGTTTTAGGGAGAAAACAAATGTACGGTAAAATCGTACTTTCAAGTAGGTTCGAGAGATTAAAATTGAACAGGACGAGCCTAAACCAAGAAATGGACGTTCACGTCCTACTTCAATCAAAAAGGTGGAGAAGACTGGGTAGGTATTAGGGGATGGAAGCAAATAAGATTGAGAAATATCAGTGTGATAAGTCGTGTGTAAAGAAAAAAGTATTATCTCTGAGATGAATCGTTAATTTTGTACGTTTTTGTTTCTTCACTCTCGCTCTTCTTGTTCTTATTTTGAATAGAAGAGAACCATCTATTTATAGTTCAAAGGAGACACACTGATTTCTCGTAAGTGGCAGAATTCAGGGAGAGGTGGAGAAGTGATGATTGTGGAGATTGTAGTGGGGTCGTGTCCGGAAAGTAGGAAGGACATGTCTGACCAATACTCCTTATCCTCTTAACTGCTCTGTAACCGTCCCACTACTTGTTATCTTCTTGTTCGTGGATGTGTTTTCACAACGCACAATTTCCGTAGACTGCCAGACTAATACCCCAATGAGAATTCCCCATGTGTTGTATTTTATATCTCGTAGAAATAATGGAGTCATAAGCCACTATTGTTTCGATTAAGTCAAGTTAAGTCAAATGACTTGCTAAGTCAGTGAGGCGAGTTGCGCAACTCACTGAATTGATGATCAAACTGATGAGTTCCGAGTCTGGTAAGTTCAGTGATCACTAGATTAGGAGTAACATGGAATATTTAATGGCTAAGTATTGGCTCAGAAATGACTTAGCATAAGTGAAAGGCATTTGAAGACAAATATTATAGAGGGTTTCTTAAGCAAGAAGACTTATTAGAAAATTATATAAGGTTTTGGTGTTAGACCAATTTTAAAGAGACGGGCGTATTTCTGAGGGAAGTAGCTAGCAAAGCTAGCATTAGATACTTAGCACGAATAATAATGTGCTAGCTCTTTTAATATAAAGAGCTAATATGCTAAGGTCTCGGGAGCAAGGCCAATATACATAGCTTCTAACAAATATCAATTATGCTAGGGATAGGAAGCTAGTGTCAGGGAGGTTCGAAGTTAGCACTTCAACTAGGTCAAGTACAATTAGTACTAAAGTGCTAGCGCTAATGCGCTTATGTCCAAAGACGCGCTAATGCGCTTATGTCCAAAGACGCGCTAAGCCATAAAAGCTAAGTATGGAAATGCTAGGGAAAGATAGGGACGCTAAGGCTTGGGAGCGCATCATCCTAGTGACGTGCTAGAGCATGGGATGTGCCAGAGCTAGGGACCGCTACATCAAAGAGCGCATTATCTAGGGCCGCTGTACCAGGGAAGCATCAGCGCTAGGGAGCTAGAACCGCACCAACGCTAGGGGCGTCGCGACCAAGGCATGAGACGCATCAAGCTTGAGACGCTCCAGCCAAGGGCGTATCAGATTGGACGCGCTAGACTTATGGTGCTAAACTAGTGATGCGCCAACTAAGGCCTCATTAGGCCAAGACGTGCTGGTTAAGGCCATGTTAAGCTAGTTGGCGATTCTTAAGCGACAGGGTTGGTGCTAGGAAAGTTAGCGCTTTTGGCGCTAGGGTTAGCGCTTTTGGCGCTATGGTGGCGAACTAGCGCCAATGTGGTGGTAAGCCAAATAACTGGTGCTAACTTGGCGCTGATAGGAGAAAAGACGAGGGTTAGTCTAGCTTAGAGGCTCAATGTGTCTTTTGAGGCATTGCTTCTTGTTTGTGGCTTGTCCAATAGGAGTGGCGTATAATTCACGGCTTATCTTTAAACACAGTGCTAAAGTAACATATCTGAGCTCAGAAGAGCAATTTGAGACGAGTTCATTGCGAATGCAGCGATAAACTAGGGTATATTTTGGGGTTTTAGCATTAGCTATTCCCGAATTTGATATATGTTACCAGAACATCAACTCGCATCCGAGGCCAGTTCAAGGAATTCAGCTGTGGAATTTGATGCGACTTGAGACTAGTTCAATATGGCATAAATATTGTGAGCATTAAGGAGGCTGCGAGGCCAGTTTAGAATTTTTGTAATTGTTTATAGAAGACTCAAGTTGCTCTATACTAGCGAGCAAACCCATCTAGGAGCTTGAGACTTATTATGTAGAGATTGTATTCTCTTGCGGAATATAAGTAAAACTTAATTCTCTTGTGGAATATAAGTATAAATGCAGTATTTCGTATTTTGATATGAAGTCAGAAATATGCGTAGATACTTCTATGTTCCTGCAACTAGGCAGGAGGGTGATTTTATGATTCTGACCCTTGTCAAAAACCAACCATCGACAACACCGTAAAGAGAAAAATCAAAAATGGTATTAAATTTAAAGTGCAAGTAAAAAAATAAAAAAAATACATACTATTGGAACTACTTTAGTTATCTTAATATGAGATTGGCTTGGATTAAGTGGAGCTGGTGATTTCACAGTCTCGGTAAGTTGCACAAATTTTGGTTTACTTACCTGCAACAATAGAGTAGTATTTAGGATTCGTGTAACAAATATATCAAAGTCCAACGTGAATGCCTTGGTTATGTAAAGACAAGGATAAAATAATTTCCTAACCACGTAAGTAACAGATTAGAATGAAGGGTGTACCTTTTTTTACAGTTATTGAATTATGGCACACTGCAAAACTAACTCATAATCAAATAGGTAACCTGTAATACCCGGTATTTTTATTTACCATTTCGGGTCGGGTTATACCCGACTTAGATAATCTTGTTGTTTAGGTTGTTGTTTCTTTTGCCTTAGTTTAGGTGGGTTGCTTGAACTAGGAAAGCTACAAGTTTTGGGTGGAAAAATATTCACATAATTACTTTTAATTATTAAATAAAATTAAGAGACAATGAAAAGATAATTGAAATAAATAAAATAAATATGTATATTAATTATTATTAGTAGTATTAACATTAATATAGGTTTTTTAATAAAAATTGGGGAAATTATCTTTAAGGATTAGAAAACTAAAATCTAGGGAGAAGGAGAAGTAGAAGGAGATGAGGTTAGCATTTTTAGAGTAAAAGGCTTTGGAAAGTCAAGAGAAGATTGTAGCTAATAAAAGGTAGAATGCTAGATCCCTTTCTCTTTGGGTGATTTACTTATATTTGGTTTTAAATGTAAGATAATTTTCATACCATGAAATTATCTCATTTGGCCCATATGATAACTTTGGACTAATATAGATATTGCTAAATTTATAAGGTTTCTATAAGGGGTTATTTCCTATTTATCTCTTCCTTGATGGACGGTCGAGATCTAAAGACTAATACTAAACCCTAGGACTTGATCCTCTCTCTACCTATAAAAGGGAAACAATACCATCACTATTGTGTCCAAGGAATAACATACTCATTACGGCTAAGGTCAAGAGAGAGAAACCAATACCTCCACAAGGTATTACAGGTGCTACAAGGTGATTAATAACGACATACGGATTAGCGCTATCAAGTATTTTTCTTGAATTTTTCTTACATATTTTATGTGTGATTTTCATGAAGTTCATGATCCTGCGATTAAGTATCTATAAATTAAATATTATAGTTGGCATCAGAGCGCATTTAGAAATCATGATTATCCGTTAAATGTATGCAATAATCGTGTTTCCCTTTTTTGTGATCAAATCAACGTCACCAAAGATCATTTAGTAGGATTATGTATACACATCATTTTTCATGATAGAATGTCATCATAAGACATAAAATTCAAATCAATTCAGTGAGTAAACTTTGGTTTTGGCTGTAACATACCTAAACTCATATTAGGTTTTCTTCTGTTAGTTTGGAATTGGGAGTGAATGATGTAATGGGATTAATGTGTTGGTCCTGATAATGGATAATGTTAAAAGAAAGATTCGTTGGGGACCCCTCAGAATTTGAGGGGACCATCCCCCTATTTTGTTAAGGTCATTAAGAAATAATTCCTAGCTCCCCATATCCATAGAAATTTACTAGTAGTAAAAATACCCTCACTTAATTATGAGGTAATAATTAGAGTTAGTTAAACTTAGTAAATTTTAAGTGTTAGATGAGATTAATTATTGTTGTGTTAGAGAATTAGAATAAGGAGAAGAAGAGTTTTTGAAAAAAAATTAAAACCTAAGTTTGGTGGTTGTTGAATTTAAAATGAATTACTCTAGTGAAAACAAGGAGGAATTGGAACCTTTAAATCATAAAAGAAACAAATTATTCGTCAATCTTCCCAACAATCCAGTAATAGATGATTTGTTAGATGGTGAATGTGTTCTTCCCCAAACCCAAACTGAACCCCAAAATTAGGTTTTTTTTCGAGATTACCGAGACCACAACGAAAAAGATGATGTTTGGGATACCCGGGTATATTTGTTAATATGTTTTTGGCTTAAATTTGGTGAAAATTTCAAACTTTATAGCGTGGCTTCGGCAAGCTCAATATAATTTCGGCTAGTACAATGAAGAACACAGATAGCCGAACTACCTGAGTTCATGGTAGTAGCCAAACTATTAGTTAAAACTATTGGTAATAACCGAACTTAGCTGGTAGTAATACTAATGGTAGTAGGAAAAATAAGATGTTCAGTTAGAAATTTAATAGACTTTCAAACTGAACAATCTGATTCTTAACCGAACTTTCAAAATAACAAAGAATTTTATCAAAGTATAAAGTTCGGTTATCTCGATAATATGATTTAATAACCGAAATTGTATGTCTAGAACCATCCTAGAAAGTTCGGTTAAGCTTATATTTGGTATTTTAACCGAACATTTTTAATTCACCAGGTTATTTTGTTTCAGAAGTTCGGTTGGAAATTATTTATTGCAGGCAACCGAACATTTATGATTTCACCAGGGATTGTTTGTATCAGAAGTTCGGCTAGGGTTGATATTAACTCCCTAAAAGAACATTACTCTGGATTGTGCAATTCTTAGCCGAACTTATTTTCTCTAGACGAACATTACACAAAATATCAAACAATTTTATCAAGTAGAAAATTCGGCTATCTCGATAATAGGATTTAATAACCGAACATTTCTTTGTTTTTCATAGATTTAAATATATGTCGACCAAACTTTTTTTTGAACAACTGAACTATTTGTTCGGGTTGTTATGTAATAGGCTTTACGAACCAATTTTTTTTACCGAACTTACGAAATTCATTAAATAAAGTTTCAAACCAAGTTACGAAGTATTAACATCAATACAAACCAAACTAACGAAATTCAAAGCATGCAATTGTTCTAAAATGAAAACATATTGAATTCAAGCACTCATTCACCATGTCGACGAGTGTAACGAGCTCTTTTACCACGTCGAAGTTCTTCGTCAGATGGGGTCTCATCTCCATTGGTTCCAACATAGTAGCAACAGCCGCTCCCCATTTGGTCCTCTTCTAGTAGCAACAACAACAGTTGAACCTCCCCCTTGTACACGACTCCTCTTAGGCGCCTTCTCCTTGATCGGCTCAACCTCATTGTTCGTTATGACCTTGTCTCGTTCGTTGTAAAGGGATGTTTGTTCTTCAGTCGACATAGGGTCTCCCGTACGAATTTTAGCCATCATTTTCCTCAATAGCTTCCTACCCTCCTTAACTTATTCAAAGTTAAACATAAAAATACGTTATTTTAGATCAAAGTTTATAACACTTCGAAAAACTTAAAGAGAATAACATTATTTATTTACCACACTCTCCAAAGTATTCGCCACATCTTCGCCGTAAGTAGGCGTCTTCCCGGTTTCAACTCCCTCATCCTTCGCCTTTGCCTTTCCCTTCGCCTTATCCACCTCAGCCTGTTAAACATGATTTATAACATAGGGATGAGTAGTACCTAGATACCAATTCATGTACCCTTATTCATAGGCACTTTGGGTACCCTCCTCCAAGGATATACACTCATCTTCATCAATAAGGTATTCATCCATGTTGTTCCACATGTATGGTGTTGGTTGTGGGTCATGACATGGCTTAAAGAAATTGGCAGTGTTCTTTGTACCCCTATTCAACAATCTAAAGTTTTCATTCACCACAGTTGGGATAGTCTGCACATAAGCGAGTTGACGCAATACTCTTCGAGGGTTGTACATCGAGTAACCTCCACGGAAGAACAATTGCCCGTAGTAAGTCGTGACTGGCGAAATCTCAACCACATCAAAATAGTAGGGGTGAAAAACAAATTCATGCACTCCCAAATCATCCAACACTCTCCTCGTGTATGCCAACGGATTCTCTTTAGCCTTCAACTATGTACGCTTGAACTCGTACTTTCCGTACGTCGACTGCCCAGCAAGCCAACCTTTCTTCTTATCATCAAACTTCATTAAAGGGAAGTGGTCGTACACCCACACCTAAGGGAAAAAATCCAGTTTAAAAAAAGTTTGGTTAGAACAAAAAATCAATTATCGACCCAACATAAGAAAGTTCGACTACATATAAAGATTCAACAATCATCTTTCTTATGCAATTGATTGGAATGGGTATGTCGAAGATTACCTGGAAGAGAGTGTAGTAGCCTCTGATTTATGAAGTATTAATACAATTAGCACTCCTAATTTGGTCTTGAAGGAATGCAAGGACTGCAGTACCCCAAGAGTATTTATTGAACTCTTCGAGGGGATCCAAAAGCTGGAGAAAATTAACATATACCATATTTCCAGAAGTGTCAGAAAAGATAACGATTCCTAGATGATATAGTAAGTAACCGGTGACATGTTGCTTAATCTTGTCCTCGTCTATCACCAACTCTCCACTCTCCACTTTCTTTCTTGTGCCTCCAAATTCCCTATTCAAAACGACCAACTTATAACTTCCTCAGCTTCTTCATCGGACGGACCTTGTTATCAATCTCCATCAACTCCATACCAATTTTAGGCTCCTTAACAGCGCGTCTGAACTCCATTTTGGCTTACTCTTCCGCTCCACCAAGGCGTCTTCTCCGCTAACACTTCTAGATCTACAAAACTCATCTTAGCTTGATTTCCTTCTGCAACATATTTCTTATCCACTCTAAGAACAGTGATCTTGCACACGTGGTCAGGAGTGATATACATCTCGCCGAATGGGAGGTGCATGGTATCCGTCTCTGGGTAGAACCTCTCGGAAAACGCTGAGACGGTGACACTGACAAACTCGGCATGCATAATGGATAGTAGACCACAAAACACATGACTTGACTCTCTCCACCACTTGTTGACACTCATCCTCTATATCCTATTAAACCGCCTTCTGACGTTTCAAAAGTCTAGTCCGATTGTTATGATCCTGCAAAAATAACATAATCATTGACTAACTAACACACACGAAATCATAATCAAGAGAGCATAATTAAGAAAAAATATATACAGTTAAAATTCAATACCTTGGTCGAGTAGATTTTGGCAGCCAATAAGTGTTTGTAGTCGAACAATCTTTCTCCTCCATCTTTCGGCGTACCATGAGGTGGGTTAATAGGATTTAAACACAACTTCTTATCAAGAATATGTGCATATCTAGCATAAGGTGTCTTAGGCGTCTTCTTCTCTTTAACAACAATAAGAGAAAAATTTTGGGGTGGATCTTCCTCTTCCTCATTATCTTCCTCTTTCTCATTATCTTCCTCCCCCGCTTGCTCTTCCTCAACTTCCTGCTCTATATCTTGGTTCACTTCTTCAAGGATTATAATTTTCGGTAATGATCCCGACCTCTTTGTAACTTTAGTTCCACGCTTACTTACTTCATGTTTTATCTCTTGGTTCATTTCACGGATTACAACTCCCGGTAACGAACCTGATATTTTTGTAGATTTAGTTCCACGCTTATTTTCCCCTAGTTTTTTACGGTGGCGAGGGGTCGGAGTTCTAAGAATAATAATAACACACAATCGAGTCAAACGAACAAACAGTCCGGTCAACAATAAAAAAGTTCGGCTAGCATCCATCATTTTTCCTCTAAAACAGTGTAATGTTCGGTTGGAATGTTAATTTTAGAGAATAGACGAAGTTTAAGTTTACATTTTTTACTAAAAAAATCGGTTGAAAGGACAAAGTATCGATATAGCCGAAATCCTAGGTTCGGCTAAACAATCTAGAGAAAAAAAGTTCGGCTAGCCCTAAAATTATTTTTCAACCGAACTGTTCTTCGTGTTCTTGAAAAACAGAAAGTTCGGCTGAGACGAGAAGGATAAAAAACTATGTGTTTAGCCGAACTTTTTACTGAAACTAAATTTTGGACCCTAGTTTTCATGATTTCTACTCGAGTCAACAATAAAAAACGCATACAATAGAAGGGGTTTGTCAGGAATTACCTTCTAATTTGCATGTTGGGTTCATTAGGAATTGGTTCTTCCGTTTGGGGCTCAATTTCAGGTTGTAGAACCGGCTCTTCAACTTCTTCTTGATTTGCTTGATTCGCTTGATTTACAATCGCCGCAATCCCAGGATTAGGTCGTACATCTCTTTTACAATGTTTAACACGAGATATTTGTAGAAGACAAAATGGATCGACGATGAAATTCGTTTCTGGATCGACGATTAATCGTTTATGGAAGATGAAGAGGGAAAGAGAAGAAAATGGGTTTTTGAAAAGAAAAATTTGGTTAGATTTGATTTTGTTTTAGTTTTTGGTTTATATTTATTTTGGATGGATAGTTATATTAGATTAGGACAAATTTAATAAAAAATAATTTAGTTATTTCATCATATTAGGACATCTCTTAACTTTATAGGATATATGACCAAAGTAGATAAGACTCTCCTCAAAAATGGATTGGTCACCAAAAAAATCGTTCATGTTAAATTAAGGGTTTAATGTTCTTAAGTTTTCTTTATGGGCCGAGAGCCATAATGCAGCCCTACGTTGATGTTTCTAAAACATTAAGTGATTGACTGTTTGTTTGGCTTTGGTTTCCGAAGACTCCCGATACTGTTTTCTTTATTTGTAATAACGTTAACATGAATTTGACCGTCATGTCTAAACGTTAACTCGACCTTGACCGAACCATTGTTGACTTTGACTTTGACCGGTGTAAACAAATTCCCTAAATTTAAACTTGTTTTGGTATACATTTATTATAGTCTGGTCTGGTTCAATAATGGAGTTTCTTTCAAAGATGTATCGACAATTTTAAACGAGTTTCTTTCAAAGAAAATTGTGAACGAACTAATGCTTCCGCTTTATGGATATCATTAACGCATAACCTATACCGATTTCTTATTAAATGATTTCATAACAGATTTTATAATCGAAACTATTTTTTTGATATTACTAAATTTATATGTGCATTATGATATGGTTTATGTATATATTATGGTATGATTTTTTTTCGAATGTTGATTTTCTATTTGTATAAGATTATTGTTGAGAGAATTAATCAGAGTGGAGAAATGAAAATGTTCTCATTAATGATGTTGACTGTACAAAGAAGTATTTATATACAATTGATTTACATAACACGTGAAGTCACATGAAGACCATGTGAATCCAGGTTGGAAGTGATGAATCATCTTGCCTAGTCATCTTCTATGTCTAGCTGGCTATTATCCCCCCTCAAGCTCATGGGGTTTGAAAAAATCTTGAGCTTGTTGCGAAGAGTGGTAAACCTTGGACTAGGTAAGCCTTTTGTGAAGATATCCGCTAATTGTGATGTTGTGTGTACATAGAAAACCTCCAAGTTTCCGGATTGCACCATTTCTCTTATGAAGTGATAGTCGAGATGAACATGTTTCATTCTCGAGTGTTGTACCGGGTTTGATGCAAGACTTATGGAGCTTATGTTGTCACACCCTATTCTTGGAATATTTTGCATTTTGTAATATAGATCACTCAAAAGATAGCAAATCCATACCATTTCCGCCGATGTATGTGCTAGGGTTCTATACTCGGCTTCCGTACTTGAGCGAGCCACTGTGGTTTGCTTCTTGATGACCAAGAGACCATGTTTGGGCCTAAGAAAATACAATACCCTCCAGTGGACCTTCTGTCTTCTATACTTCCAGCCCAATCTGCATCCGAAAAGCCCACTAGAGATGATTTTCCTTTTGTAAACTTTAGCCCAAGAGATAGTGTTCCCTTTATGTATCTCAAAATGCGCTTTGCAGCCTCTAGGTGACCAGTTCTTGGTTCATGCATGTATTGGCAAACTAAGTTGACAGCAAATGAGATGTCCGGACGTGTCCATGTGAGGTATTGAAGGGATCCAACTAATGATCTGTAGATTGTTGGTTGTTCTAGTATCTCTCCTGATGTCTTAGTTAAGGCAGTGGATACCGCAATGGGTGTGTTACATGGCTTACAACCTTCCATTTTGAATCTTTTTAGTAAATCCAAGGCATACTTTGTCTGACCCAGTAGTAAATAACCTTCCTGTCTGTGTACCTCCAGGCCCAGGAAATAATTGACTTGTCCCAAGTTCTTTATTGGAATGGTTGGTTGCAGCTGGCTAATTACCTTATCAATGTTGACTGTAGAGTTTCCTGTGAGTAATATGTCATCCACATACACAAGAGCTATAGTTATTGTTGTGTTGGTTTTCTGAACAAACATTGATGTATCTGCCTGAGATTGTTCAAAACCAAGATTGAGTAGATTGTTGCTCAGTTTTTCATACCATGCCCTTGGGGCCTGTTTAAGCCCATATATGGCTTTATGTAGGAGACATACTGCTTTTGGCCTTTCTTGATCTATAAATCCTGGTGGTTGTGTCATGCACACTAATTCTTTGAGATTGCCATGGAGGAAGGCATTGGAAACGTCCAGCTGATTGATAGCCCAATTATTTTGAACAGCTAGAGACAGTACCACTCTTATAGTTACTGGTTTAGCAACTGGGCTGAATGTGTCATCAAAGTCCAGGCCTTGTTTCTGATGATACCCTTTTGCTACTAGTCTTGCCTTGTGCATGTCCACACTTCCATCTTGGTTGTATTTCACCCTAAAAACCCATTTGCAGCCCACTAAATTTGTTTGTTTAGGTGGATCAACTAGAGACCAAGTTCCTGCATTCATTAAAGCCTTGTATTCATTTGCTGCAGCTGCTCTCCATTCTGGATCCTTATTTGCTGCAGTAATACAATTGGGAACAGAAAGAGTTGTTCCAAGAAGAGCCATGTTTATTGGATATCTTGTGGATTCAAGTGATTTTGGCTTGCTAATTCCTGCTTTCCCTCTGGTTAGCATCTGATGTGTATTATGTGTATTAGTTGAGCTAGTTGGCACTGTGGTAGATGGATAATGAACTGTGATTTCTGAACTGACTTTAGGAAGATTTGCTAATGAAGAATCCATCTCAGTAGAATATGGGAACTTTCATCAAAAACTACATGGCGAGATATGTAGATTGTACCTGTTGTAGAATCCAGACATCTGTATCCTTTCTGTTGTAGACTGTAACCTATGAATATACAGCATTTGCTTCTCTGTTGAAGTTTGTTAGTATTATATGGTCTTAACCATGGATAACATCTACAGCCAAAAACTTTCAGGAAAGAGTAGTCTGGAGATTTTCCAAATAATACCTGATAAGGTGATAAATATGCTATGGATTTAGTAGGTAATCTATTTATCACAAAGTTTGATGTTTGTAGAGCATCAACCCAGAATGAGGTTGGCAACTTGGATTGAGAGAGAAGTGTCTTAGTGATGTCAAGAAGATGTTTGTGTTTAACTTCTGCTACTCCATTTTGTTCAGGAGTATGTGGACAGGACATTTCATGAGTGATTCCTCTAGTGGCACAGAATTCTTTTAGAAAAAGATTAACAAATTCACCTCCATTGTCAGTTCTAATTGTGACTACTGGATGAGACAATAGTTTTTCTATTCTAGTGACAAACAGAACAAAAGCATGTTTGAACTCAGATTTGGTTGCCAATGGCAGAACCCAGCAATATTTTGAATATTCATCTATAACATTGGCATAGTACATGTTTCCTGCTTCAGAAGCTACATGGAAAGGACCCCAGAGGTCCATATGCAGTAGTTGAAGAGGTTTATTTGCAATGGATTGAGATATATTAAATGGTAGTTTTTGACTTCTACAAGTTTTACAATCCACACAAGAAAGAGGTTTATTCATGGACTTAGACATACTGGAGACTTGACATATCTTTTGAAGTGTCTGAAAAGATGGATGACCGAACCTCCTGTGAAGAGTGAGATGATCAGAGATTGTGGATGAGAGTGCTCGTGAAGCTTGAGGCAGATTGCTGAAGGAAATTGGATAAAGACCGTTTCTATGTGGACCTTGGAAAAGCAAGTTCCCTGAGATCTTGTCCTTCACATAGAAACCAGAGGAATCAAAGGTTAGTGAGCAGTGATTATCCTTAGCAAACTTGTGGATGGACAGAAGATTATGTGAAGATCTAGGCACTACAAGAACATTATTAAGAGTGAAAAGATTATGTCCAGAAGACTTACTGGTATTGCCTAGGTGTGTTATTTCCATACCTTCCCCATTAGCAGTTTGGATTATTTCTGATCCATCGTATGGTGTACATTCTTGAAGCAGTGTACTATTAGATATAATATGTTTTGTCGCACCACTGTATTCTATCCATTCTTCGTCTCCAAAGATATCTGCTGCAGCCAGCATTGCTGTGAGGTTAGATGGAGGTGTTCTACCTTGATAGGAGAAGTTGAGCCGTTGTGTACATGTTGTGGCAATATGACCTGGGATATTACAGATTTGACATATTGGTTTGTCCTTCTGTTGTAATCCGTTGTCTGCCATTTGTTTGTGAAATATAGCTGGATTTGGAGTTCTTGGTCCATAGTTTGTATTTCTCTGATTGTTCCTGTGAAAGCCTTTAGGATATGCAGATGATGATCTAGAATAGTTTCTTCCATAGTTTGTAAAGAATGCTTTGGCTTGTAGCTCATCTTTTTGTATCTTTGCTCTTTCCTGAACCACTGTTTCTTCACTTTTGAGATTGTTGTGGAAATCGATGCACGTCACAGGAGGATATCTATGACGCATCGATGTAGTGAATGGAATGTAGTCATCATTGAGTGCTTTGAGTGTAATGACTACTAACTCTTTGTCACTAACGATTTCTCCTGCAGAAGCAAGTTGATCTGAGAGAGTTTTTATTTCATTTATTAGAGATGAAACAGATCTGTTGCCTTGAGTAATGGATAACAACTTTGTTCTTAATTGGATGGAGTGAGTTGAGGATGATCTTCCAAATCTATTTTCTATATTTTTCCAGAGAGATGCAGATGTTTTTGAGTGAGTGAAATAGGGTATGATTGAATCGGAAATGGTTGAGTTGATCCACATAGTAATTGTGGCATCTTCATCTATCCACTCAGTATATGATTGATTTTCAACTTCATGTTGTTGATTTCATTGATTTGTAAATTGTGGTGGACATGGAAAAGAGCCATCCAAGTATTTCTTTAGCTTGTATTTGATTATGATTGGGTTCAAAAGGTTTTTCCAGACAAGATAGTTGTCTTCTGTCAACTTTAGATGTATAAAACCGTAGAGTTGATTGAGAGGTATTTTTGATAAGAGATTTGAAGATGAACTTTCCATGGTTGAAGATGAAGATGATGGAAAGGTTTAGATCATGAATTTGATGAGAAGAATAAAAGAAAAGAAAATCAGGAAGATTATCAAGATCTGATGATCTTTTGATCAGGAGTTGGAGTGATCAGATTTTACTACAAAGAAGATATCTGGTTAAAATTTATCAAGATTGGATTTCATCCACTTGATAGAAGAGAACCAGAGATCTATCTTGTACTAGTATGATCACTAAAGAAATTTGTTAGTGAGGTAACGATTCAGTGAAAAGAAGAAAGATGAAGAGTGAAAAGAAAAAGAAAATGAAAGAAGAACTGCTTTTTCTTGTTTACCTCTGTTTTATAACTATGAAGAATACTCTCAATGAATTGAGAGCATTAATGTATCTACTGACTTTGTCTGCCACTCCTGCTAAGAGTTACTGCTGATTAATGACATCCACTAAGTTTTGTCTGCCATGCTTGTTCTCTTTATTGGTGAAGATAATGACATGATTTGACTATACATTCAATACTGATAATTCAATGCAGAGAACATTGTTTTCTATCGTTTTCTTTGAGAAATGATGAATCAATAGAACACGCGTAGTATTAATTTTGCTTTCTGCTATTGATTTAACCAAGAGAAAGAAGAATCGAGAAACTTACATTTTCAAAAAAAGTCACAGTAAATGCTTCTCTAATCGATGAAGACTGTATCGTTAGGCGTAGAAAAGTGAGTCAAACTCCATTAAAGAAAATTAAAGAATTTATTTTCCCAAGAGACAATGCTCTGATACCATGAGAGAATTAATCAGAGTGGAGAAATGAAAATGTTCTCATTAATGATGTTGACTGTACAAAGAAGTATTTATATACAATTGATTTATATAACAAGTGAAGTCACATGAAGACCACGTGAATCCAGGTTGGAAGTGATGAATCATCTTTCCTAGTCATCTTCTATGTCTAGCTGGCTATTAATTGTTCGTAAGATTATTAGTCGAGACTCTTTAGCTATCACCACAGTGATACTAGAGTGTTTTTTATCCTAGCAATAATTATCATGTTATTGTATGCACGAATTCGCCAAACCGTAAAGATAAGGTTTAGTGATTATCGAATTATTATGATAATGACATTATTGTTAAGTGTTTCGCAATCACCACAGTGATTTCATATAATTTTCAACCATAATCATTATATTGACAAGTGCTTATACAATTGTCTTGCTTAAATATATTAGAACAACAATTACCCGCAGGCAGTTCGAGTTCTCATGTTTAAGAAAACACTAAAGAATATAATCTTAATTTGATCATTATAGATATGAATTGATTTATGTCTTGATGGGTCTCTAATTTCATTCTCTTTGGTTTTCTACCTTCAATGCTTAAGTAAATATCGTATAATTTTCCGTGATTTTTTTAAAAAAAATCGTAAAGAAAATTTACTTGATGTTTTAAAAAACTCATTACCGAGATGAGTAACCCAATATGGATTCTATATTTTTCATGAATTGTCAAATTATGATAGAAAATTCAATCCATTCTCTAAAGAGATCAAAACTTTATTTTTGGATTAATTCCCAATATTTGTAAAGTTGATTTTCATCGCCTATTTTAAAAGATATTTCATCATTGTTCATATCATCATGATCCTTAAAATCATTATGAAATACTAACGATGTATTAAAGAGTTTTCCGCAACGAAATTTTGTTATTAAATGATATTTAATTTTATAGTTTGATTTCATGTTATGAAAATTTCATCACGTTTGAATGTTTTTCAATTAAGGATGTTTTTAAGAATATATATATATATATATATATATATATATATATATATATATATATATATGACATGCTTTTTAATAAATATTTGTGATTAATGTTTTAGAGTTACTCATAATAGTTTAAAATCGACTAAACTAATTTATGATCAGATCAAGTATGTTCATATCATTGAGTGGGAATGTGCAATATCACAAGAAAAATTAGTGTGGTATGTAAAAATTTACATATTTGTTGCATTGTTTAGTTAACACCACAGTGGTACTGAACTCCTATGTTGTAAATGTTTTTGCATCCTCTTAGTTTGATTTAACGATTAGAGCAACGCTGCTCACAAGTAGTTTTTGGTTCACACGTTTAAAAAAATATTAAGATATCTATATGTTTCATATGCATGTGGAATAATAGCCACCCATAGGTAACTCCAGTTCACAGTGTATTAGGATGAACATTAGAATCATATGAGTTTGTTAATACATTTTAGACGAGATTCACCCACAAATGATTCTGGTTGTCGTATTAAATAGACATAATGTTGTATCATGAGAATGTAAAATGTCCACATATATTTTTCATGTCTTACTGTGATCCTTAATAAGATTTTACCCACAGGAGAAGCTTATTAAAGGTATGAAATTATTGTAAGTTTAATTGTTATATATCTTTATATGACATACTTGCTTTAATTTGTTCTTAAATTAATAATTATGATTATTTTGTAGACATTTTTATGGTCTAAATTTTGTAGGATTGTTTTATCACCTGATGATTTTTCACGTTACTACGTACATCTATCAATTGCATCATGAATCTTAATATGTGGGTTTCTCGAACACTCAACATTGAAATTGAGAGGCAATTGTAGAGAAAAGTGAAAAATCATAAAGTCAAACAAAGGTGGTGAAGATTGTGAATGGTATGACGAAACATAGAAGTATCCCGAATCATTGTATAATATATACAAACGTTTGGTATTGTTGCTCAATACACAAGGCCAAATAATCCTTGGCATAATGGTGTATAACAAAATACAAAATCATAATCTTATGGAAATTTTTAGAAGCATGACAAGTCATGCATAATGACCCGTATACGTTTGCGGGTGTATGTTCCTCGTACAACTGAGTGATTTAAATAGTTTTTCGAGTAAAGCAGTTTCAAAGACACAGTTTGAACTGTAAAAAGGCTGGAAACCTAGTTTAAAACACCTTTAAGCTAGGGTTTTTCAGTTGGAGACGAAAGCTTACATTCACAAATTATAGAAATTGGATTTAAAAATTATTATTGGTTCATTGGTTTTCCTGAAAAATCCAAAGGGTAAATTTTAATTCTAACCATAGTATGAGATTTATTAAAACCCAAAAATGTAAATTCATTAGTGATGGTATATTATGTGGGAGTACATAGATACATTTTCTTAAGAAGTCAAGATAATGATCCCTTTGACTATGTTTCGAAAAACATTATGATTCTTTTCACTGTCGAACCACTCGATAGTGAAAGACCACAAATTACTAATCCACTACTCCATAATGAAACTACTATCAATAAATAAATTGTTGATAACCACAAGAACCAGCATTAATAAGGTCTTCTAGAGTTTGCAAAAAAAAATCATGATGTTTCAGTGGTTTGTTTACAAGAATTTAATTTTGATATGGGATGATAAAAATTTGGTTTTTTGATTCACAAGTTATTATGATTAATATTTTTTATTAATGGATTGATGCCATGAAAGCTAAAAATCAATGGTTGAACGTCGAGTCTCATATATTGTTTAATTCCTCGAAAGGCAAAAATCAGTTGCGTGTAAGTGGGTCTTCCAGACCTATCACTACTGTAACAACAATGTTAAACGATATAATGCACACTTGTATCCAAAGATTTTACTCGGAAATGAGGCATTGATTATAAATAAGTTTTTTATCTCATGTCAAAGAAAGACTTATTCAGAATAATCATAACATTATTAGTAGCTCAGTATGACTTTGAAGTTACATCAACTAAATGTGAAAATAACCTTTATCAATGGTAAATTGTAAGAAATTTTACATTTGTTAACCTAAAGGCTTTGCCTTATTAAGTCGGGTACTTGTAGTCTGCAAATTTAAGAAACCAACTTTTAAAATTATACAGTTTCCCCTTAGTGGTATATGAAATTCAATAGAACTATAAATGTTTCTATTTTTGGGTGAAATTATTATATGCATATATCTCAAGATCAGTGGGAGAAATTTATACTTGTGTTTATTTTATATGTTAAGACATACTCTTTACGAGTAGTGATCTTGGTTTTATGCATATCTCCTTATGATTTTCGAAAATAAAGGATATCAATAAAGTTTACCATGTGATAGTCATATATCATGCGGATTACTAAAGCTCTCATATAAAGCATCTCGAATATTCAAAGAATTATTGAGATAACAACATATTTAGCAAATTTTGTTTCATATTAGAAAGAAGATATAATTTAATCTTCATGACGTCTTAATTCTGAAATGGAACGTATAACAAGTTGTTGATATGTGAGCCAAAGGCCTTATGAATCCGAGAACAAATTATGGTAAAGCTATCAAGAAATTTGAAATACTAATATTGAATTTTGTCTTACAATTAGTTAATCAACCCATCTAGAGTTTATTGGTTTTTCAGACTTCAATTTTGATGAATGTATGGATTCTATAAAGGAAGAATCCATTAATATTACTTCCACAATTGAGTTTGAATATGCATGACTTCGAGACTTAGAGATGTAAAATTGTATCTACATGCTGAAATTTATCGTCTTAGCTTCGCAGCACTAAACCACAATATGAATACAAAAGGAAAAAAAACATATGAACCTTGAGTATCCATATGTGGATTAAGAAATTCAGAAACAATAGATGTTCATTTATTGTTAAGCATAATTATGCACTTATGGAGCAGTTACCTTTTCATACCTCTTAAGAAAAGATTGAAAATCTTAGGTTTGTGGGAGTAACTGATAATTGAATTCAGCTAATTTATATGCTTATTTTTGAACACTTATTGAGCTCTTATTCATGTGTTGTATACACTTAAGTGAATGGATGAATGTCAACATAAATCGTCTTTCTTAAAGACATCACTGGACCATTATGATACTCCTATATAAGGCCTAGTTGAGCAAGTTATCTGTGTTGCGGTACATAGTGCAACCGCTATGACTCGTATGAGTAGTTTGTTTGATCAAGTATTATGTTAACCATTAAATTTTGTTTAGAAATTACGTGCACCTTATGTTATCTCATGGAACAGTGGGGGAATGTAAAATAATTTTCATACCATGAAATTATCTCATTGGGCCCATGTGATAACTTTGTGCTAATTTAGATATTTCTAAACCTATAAGGTTTCTATAAGGGGTTATTTTCTATTTATCTCTTCCTTGATGGACGGTCGAGATCTAAAGACTAATACTAAACCCTAGGAACTTGGTCCTCTCACTACCTATAAAAAGGAAACAATATCATCACTATTGTGTCCAAGGAATCATAGACTCATTACGGCTAAGGTCAAGAGAGAGAAACCAAGACCTCCACAAGGTATCACCGGTGTTACAAGTTGATCAATGACGGTATACGGATTAGCTATCAGGTATTTCTCTTGAATTACTCTTGCATATTCACGATCCTGTGATTAAGTATCTATAAATTAAATCTTATATCAAATTCGTATGATTTTGTATTATTAGGTTTCTTGAATTTAGTTGTGTAAATCCATATCTTGATCGATGATCATATTTTTTTATTGATAGATAACATGATTAGGTATCTATGATTAAATTTTTAAAATAGTCCACCGTAAATTTCACAGTTAAATGTATCTTTTAAGTTGTGTGATGTTTCTTAATTTTCTAGGAAGTTTTGCATGGTTATGTTTTTGATGTGTTTAGGAAATCTTAATGATGTTAGAATGATTTGTAATCTTAACAAAAGTTGTAGATATGTATGATATCTTTCACTTTGAGTTGGAATTGCTCAATTTTAGGTTATTATAAATTTACATGAATTGTTTAGTAATAATATATAATCTTCCCAGATTTTAGGATGTCATTGTAAATTCAATGTATTTTGTTTGAACCGTTGGTTTGTTGTGAATTTTGGATATGTTGTTGCTGATTTATTCATGTAGGTTTTTTAAAATTTGAAGACGATCAGACAACGTTATCACTATGAAACATATAATATATTTGCAGTTAGTTTGTTTGATTAAAAGCTTAAAAGGAATTCATGTTGTTTGTTCACATGTTGTTAAGTCATGGTTGCTTGTATTGTTTGTAAAAATAATTTACAAATTGGAAATGAGCTCATGTTTTACCGTTAGATGGAACATGGTTCCATACTAACGACGGGTGATCCTGATGGAGGGAGATCTATGGAAAATAAATCTATTATTTGATTATTATTTGATTATTATTTGATTATTATTTATATTTTATTAATGTTATTTTTAGTAGAAAAATACTTAATTTTCGGATTTATTATTTAGGGTAATTATAAAATAGTCTAGAAGTTTATTTTAAGAGTTTAATAAGTTAGTGATTCTTCAAGAGTCTCGGGCTAGTTAATTCTCATCTGTTTTTATACAAATTATTAGTAGTAGTACTCGATACTGCAATAGGTCTTCATCTGTAAACCCTACTAGTAATAGTAATAAGGTTAAACAGGGTGTTTGGGTAGGATCCCTCGTAAGTAGGTCCAGTCTAGGCGGGTATGAGTCATGAGCATCTGAATGAAGTAGGTGAGACCCAGAGGAAAAAGGTAGTTCATATGAATAAGTGGTTTATCTGTAGGAATCTTGGTATAAATTGGGATCAATAGGATGATTTACTCTTGTTCTAGCTCGATTCTAGGGGGTCGATTTTTCGCCGGTACTGAAACCATTAAAAGAACCCCCAACAATTTATTTAGTATTGTGCGAAGTATTTGAAATACGGGAAAGAAGTACCATTTGGGTAATATTTTGTTGCCTAAAGGTAGTAGATACCTTGGCAAAACAAGTTTAAATGTTTTTGATACGTTTAGGGTTTGTTTAGTAGGAGTTATCTATATAATGATGCAGATCGGAAGCGTGTAAAGATGATAATAATCGCAGCGAAATAGAATTATTGAAAAGTATCCGGTAGAATGGGTAGAAGTCGATAGAAATTAGTTAATCTTCAAAGAGATATCCTAAAATCTACGGGGTTATCTAGACTTCGTTAATTCACTACGAATAACGAATAACGACTATAGATATGAGATTAGTATTCCGACTTCGGGGTAAACCCAACTATGAATAAAAATCAAAATCAATAAAATCTCCCTAATTTTCGTTTTTGGAGCTCCTTATATAGATAACTCCTACTAAACAAACCCTAAACTTATCAAAAACCTATAAACTTGTTTCCCAAGGTATCTACTACCTTTAGACAACTTTCCTAGCTTATTAAAACTCTTAAAATAAACTTCTAGACTCTTCCAAAATTACCCTAAATAATAAATCCAAAAATTAATTATTTTTCTACTAAAAATAACATTAATAAAATATAAATAATAATAATAAATAATAGATTTCTTTTTCATAAATCTCCCTCCATCATTCTACCGGTGTTGGAGAAGATTCGTCCTCGAATCTTGCTGGTACCATGTTATGCATGTGTAACTCGTTGATGACAATCTTCATACACATGAATTGATGTTGTAAAAAATAATTTATGCACCGTATAAAAGCATGAGGTATGATGGAAGTCTAAAACAAATATTCATAAGTTGACTCAACAAATTCTCTCTTGTTAGGTAGATACGAGAGACCATTTGTGTATCACAATAATCAACAACTAGCTTACTCTTGGGAAAAAAAGCTCATCTATATCAGGAATTTCTAAATCAATAAGTTTATCAGGATTAGATGATTCACCATGAAACTCCATTAAATCATGTGAAACTTCTTGGACTGTTTTTGTTGGTCAGAAACAGGATGTTCTTCGCGTTTTTGAGAAGAAAATTTCATATCCTACTCATCATCGGGATATTTATCAAAGATCGGAGTTGTATATCTCTCAACAATAACTTGATTTTGTGCATCATTTTCATGACGGCAAAACAAGTCTTCAACGTCGTTATCTGTATTATTATTTTCTTCTATAAGCGAGCATGTTTAGATCGATATTTTAGGGACTTCTTCAAATAACATTCTATCACTTCCAGAATCTCCTTCTTTGATTTGATCAGATATTCACATCTTCTCAGATCTCGTCTTGGTGACAATTTATTAACCCTGAATACTCTTCTTAGTAACGTCTTATTAACCCTAGAATCAAACTTTGCTTTGGTAACCAACTGATGCAGATCGGAAGCGTGTAAAGATAATAATAATCGCAGCGGAATAAAATTATTGAAAGGTAACCGGTAGAATGGGTAGAAATCGATAGAAATTAGTTGATCTTCAAAGAGATATCCTAAAATCCACGGGGTTATCTAGACTTCATTAATTCACTACGAATAACGACTATAGATATGAGATTAATATTCAGACTTCGGGGTAAACCCAACTATGAATAAAAATCAAAATCAATAAACTCTCCCTAATTTTCGTTTTTGGAGCTCCTTATATAGATAACTCCTACTAAACAAACCCTAAACTTATCAAAAACCTATAAACTTGTTCCCTAAGGTATCTACTACATTTAGACAACTTTCCTAACTTAATTAAAACTCTTAAAATAAACTTCTAGACTCTTCCAAAATTACCCTAAATAATAAACCCGAAAATTAATTATTTTTCTAATAAAATAACATTAATAAAATAATAATAATAATAATAATAATAAAGTAATATGTTTATTAGATACCTTGGGAAACAAGTTTATAGGTTTTTGATAAGTTTAGGGTTTTAGTAGGAGTTATCTATATAAGGAGCTCTAAAAACGAAAATTAAGGGAGTTTTTGATCAATTAAAATTATTTTATTTTCATTAAACTTGTTGAGTTTATTGATTTTGATTTTTATTCATAGTTGGATTTACCTCGAAGTATGAATACTAATCTCATATTTATAGTCGTTATTTGTAGTGAATTAACGAAGTCTAGATAACCCCGTAGATTTTAGGATATCTCTTTGAAGATCAACTAATTTCTATTGATTTCTACCCATTCTACCGATTACTTTTCAATAATTCTATTCCGTTGTGATTATTATCATCTTTATATGCTTCCGATCTGCATCATATCCCCGAAAGTAAAACGGGTAATGGTCCCCGAGAATTAAATGCGTAATGATCCCCATGTAGGAACTTATGTTCCTGACCATCGATGGTAGTTGTCCATGCCGGATAAACGATAGGTGGAGTACGAACCAAGGACATTCGTACCATGAATTAATGTGTTGAAATCTAATTGGATAAATTATTAGAAATAATATTGGTATTGTGGACTCATGATTGAAAAATGAACTAAACATTTGTTGAAAATAATATTTGTGTGGTAATTATATCATTGATTGCTCGAAATTATGTCGTTTAATCATGTTGTATGTTATTTGACTCATTGATATTGTTATGCATGTTTTGATATTGGGAATGTATTCTACTGAGCTTTCATCTTACCCTAATTGACAATCTTGCAGATTTCATGGAAGTTGGAAGTGAAAGCTAGAAATGTGTAGCTTAGTGATTTCATTGGTCTCTTGTAATTGTTTGAAGTGTAAATTGATTTCAAATGTTTGATTTAAAATGTTTTAAGGATGATTAGTGGATTTCATATGCTTCGGTTCATGTTATGCAAAGTTTCAATTATGTTTGGCATAAAAAAGTAAGTTAGGAGAAATTTATGCATTAGTCTTTTTTCGACCCGTAACGCCTTGAGTTTGGATCCCCATATGGTTTTGAACCTAGTCCGGAACTTGGGGTGTTACATAACCACATTTATTGATATATAAGGTTCTTTAATTTACACTAGTATTCGTGATTCATATGGTTGATAGTATATTTGTGCTCATATCCCTCTAAATACAAACAATATATGTGTAAAAACATATTCAATGAATAAAGCAAACAAGCCAAGCAACCAACCTTGTGACTTAAGATGGTATGATCTGTTGGCCGATAAATTAAGGTATTACCAACATATTTTAAAGTTGTTATCCCAGCATGGTGTATGGGTAAACTGAGATTTTCATCAAAAACTTCATCAATCCGGACGATACGGCAGTCAATGTTAGTCTTAATTCCTGGGATAATTAACACCTCTACTGGCTTTGGCGGGTACACTTTGCCTATGACAACGATGTTAGACTCCCTGTCACACCAAGGTTTGCATCCTAAGCCCTGCAGAACATATGGAGTATGGACATCTTATATAGAAAAAACCAACACAGTATAAATTTAAGTGTCTAGAAAAAATATATGTACTTTTCCCGGTGGGACTTATTTGGATGACACATTATGAGATTCCCCCGTAGATTGAGAAGACGTAAACTTCTTTTTAGAAAATAGAGACGCTGGGATTCAGTAGAAGGAGTCGTCGTTGTTGTACCAGGAGAGTGCTACTTAGATCCAGAAGACCCTTTCCCACTTCCAGAAGACTTCTCTCGTACAAATTTCTCATCTTTTTTTGAAGATTTTTCAGGTACATTTGCCAACCGATCATCTGATTTTGAACATATCTTATGCTTAGATAAATCATACTTTTCTGATTTTCCTGAAGTGTGCAGTTGAAGATCGTTAGAAAAACTTAAAAAATTAGTCTCTTAAGCACACATTATCCAATCTTAACTCAGTTCACTTACTTTTTCTCCATAATTGCTTATCATACTGCCCATAAGGTTTGGTATTTCATATCCTTGAGACTTCAGGGACTTTGTTAATGCAGTAAGCATATTTTTTAATTCCGCATATTCTTGTTCCTTAGATTCTATCTGTTCATGCAGTTTATCAATGGTATCTTTCATGGATTTTTCTCGTTCGTCTACCAGAATTCCAGTAAATGCTAGCAGTCACCCCAAAGCCAGCTCCTCTTACACGCCCACAATTATCTTTATCGATCACAAGAGTTAGGGCATCCTCGTTATGACCAACCTTTTTATCTCCTTCTTGAATCATCTTGTGTGTCTCATCCTGTGCATAAAATTTACTCAAAAAGTGTTAAATTCTGATTTATACTTTGCGCACTTACTTTAGTGAAAAACATGAGGTTTATTTGGTTTTCTCATAATTTTCTCTGTCGTCTCCCTGAATACATCATCTGGGAAATTTCTGTATTTGTCTTCTCGCGCTTTTCTTCAAATGATTCATTGATCGGGAAGTTCATCTCGGTAACACCTTCTTTTTTGACCTAGTAGTTATCAAACAACGTAGGAAATTACATCCAGTCACAGATATTATAACATCAAATGTGAAACAAAAAATCAATTCCAAAGCATCTTATACGGCAACAATACAAAATGGTGTATAATATGAGTATTCTATAATAGGAACATCCATATACCGTTAGAAGTTTCTATTTATATGAGACACACACATCACGACAAATGAAACAGAAAATCAGTGAAACAATGCTCATTAAAGTGCGGTGTATAACAAGACAAGGGACTTACTAATTTTTATTTTAATCCCACATCTCCTGAACACCCCATCCGATGTGGGTATTTGGAGTACGATATTACACTTTTCCCATTATCGGATTTAACCTTGCAGTGGATATAAAAAGAATCTCATCAATATGTTAGGCTAGAAAATAAGCATGAAAGTATGGTAAATATAACAACGTGTATTCTCTAACCTTGAAGCCTGGCAATTGTATATATTCTACGAACTTGATTAAGGATTATTTTTCCGCAACCTATTTATACATTTTGGTGACATTTTCAAGTAGTTCTTGTTTATCAAGATGGGGAGCTATATAGTTGTTGTACGATTTCCTTATGAAGTTCCGCAATTGAACAACAAGACATGACATGATATCATCCCTCATCAAATCGGGGAGGTTATAATAAACCTACCGTTTGATGGTATGTTAGCCACAATTACACACAAAAACGATGAATAAAGGTAGATGTGTACCTTTACTGATTCCCACATTGTATCCATTGTTTCATGATGGACCTTTCTCCAAGATTAATGTCGAAGGACAAATTTTCTCCGAACTAAGTCGCCCAGAAAACTACTGAATTCAGATTTATTGCTGCCGCTGGGTCTTTTAAACTCATCAAATTCCATTTCACGTTTTTCCTCGTCCCCATTTTCAAAATCTTTATGCAGCCTCCTATTCTTCTTATTTCTACATTTGTTGGCTACTTTGCATTTTCTCCTGCTTCTTCGCCTTTGTATGGAAATAGAAGAAACAACCTAAGAATCTATGTGTTGTTTTAATAAAACAAACCGTACAAGATTTCAAACATTACCAAAAAGTTCTATATTTCTTTCAGCTCCATCTTCTGGTTCTTGAAGTTCTTCTAGAGAGTCACTTCCGTAGACATCATTTCTGTCTTCTGTCTCAAAACCACTTAAAACACCACTCGATATTTCATCCTAAAACATGATGTAATGGCCGTCGTCTTCCATAACATAAACTGTGGACGTACATTCCAGTTAGGAATATAAGCTTATTTTGGAATAACATTAGCTAAAACTAACTGCAAAAACAACATGTTTTACAATTATATGACATACATGTTATTTTATAAAAATCCCTCCAAAAGAACACCAATAGAAACTCATTGATGCATGTAAATTAAGCCTAATATCATTGTAATAAACACAATCTCATCTTGATTGAAACCCCTTATATTATATATATATATAAGATATGAAGAAAATAAACTGTGAACCCTCTTTCCAAAAGGAAAAAAAAGAAGTAAAACCTAGATTGAAAACAACCCATGATTGTCTGTAACTACTTTTTCTATACAACCGAAATAAAACCCCAAATCATGTTTTAACTAGTAAAAGAACCATTAACATCTAAAATTTGATTCTATGATATCAAACAAACCGAAAAAATAACATAAATTATATTCAATCGAAAATATGTTGTAGAAATAATACGATTATGAACGAGCGGGTGTAATTATATAGGTTCCCTATAAAGATGAGAGTTAGTAATAGAATTATAATGTTAGAAAAAAATGAATCAAGTTATAAAAACTGGATGGAGAAAAAAGTAAAACTTAACTTTCTTATTTGACCAAAACATCAGGCGGGAATTGATTTTCATTTTGAAATCATCCCACCCAGTAAAATTCCATTTGATTTTCATCATCCCGCCAAAAATATGACTTAGAATGCAGATTCCAAATTTTTGGTTTTTTGTTCTTCCATAACTTTTCTTCCAAATATTTGATTTGTAACCAATATGGTTAGTTTCCCTTAATTTTGGAGAGAATCTCGGGGTGGTTATCTTATTTTTATGATAAGATTGTTTCCCAATACCACAAATTTTACTTTCGTATCTCTAACGAACTACAAAAAAGGTTAATTATGTATATTTGGCGCTACAAAATTTTGAATTATATTTTTCTTAATTTTCATCCAATAGATCATACTCCCCCTGTTTCTCATAAATTGAGCCATTTAAGTTTGTACATATGTAATCTTTGCTGGCCAAAGACTTACTTTGACTTATGTTGAGAGTCAATTGGGTTCCACTTTCCACCTCAGCCGATCCATCAAATAAGGGGATCCCAACAACAAGGAAAGTATTAGTCCCTCCGCAGGAGATGTTGATATTTCTTTTATCTTTTGAGGGAGATTCTAACAGTATTATTAGGACGTACCTGCAGAGGTAAACCAAATGGCGCAAACTTCCCCACAGTTCTGAAATAGAAAGAGGATTTTTTTCCAAACATATACTTGAAGTTGACATGATATTGGGATTATGCCGAGCCAGGCAAATCTCATAGGTTGTAAAGTTATAGGGAGCTTTTATCCCACTACTATATGGACCGGCCCAACATCCCATATTTTCAGATTTCATAAAAACGGTCAGGGTTAGTGGCTCCTGATAACACAAGCAGATCTCACATCAGGTTACATGAGGTGTATGGTTGCCATTTGTCAAAAACCCACTTAAGCACCCCATCAAAGTGATTAGACAGGTATAATTATTAGATACATAGATAACTGAAAAGGCAGTAGGGGGATAGTAAGAGTTTTTCCTCTATGGAGAGATGCAAATACTTGGAGAATACCCCATTAAAAGAAAAATATGGTGGTTGAGTACCCATTTATCCCTAAAAGTTGCTTAAGAAAGCAGAGAAATAACCATTTCTTCCATTTTCTTATCTGCAGTTTGAGAAGTACCTGATCATCAAAGCCAAACCATGAAAAAAACACAGAAAAAATGACACGAGTATTATATAGCGATGGTGATATTGTAGAGGAAACCCTGAGATAAAAGAGGAGGTTCCTAATAGAGAAACACATGCTACGTTTGCTAACAGTACCTTTGAAGTAGGAAGTGAAAGTGGTAGTGATGGTGGTGGTGGTAGTGGTAATAATAATCAATCTAACAATGTTGATGGTAGTGGTGAAAATCTGAATGATGATGGTGAAAATTGAAGAAATAGTGTTCCTCTGAGTACTGGTGTTCTCCCAACCCAGAACCGCAATTGGAGAGTTGCAGACGGGCGGGTGCTCTGTGTTGAGCATCCAATTCATGGACAAATTATGGTAAATGAAGGAGTATCTCTTGTTGGTGATAGGTTAGCACTGAGACTCGTAACATTTCTATGCTGCCAGTTCATTCTCAAGGATGGTTTATCTAATGCTCAATATGGTTTGTCCAACAATAAGGAGGGTTGCATCCCATATTACCGGCATTGTTGAGGAGGGGTATGGCCGAAGGAATCCTCCAGAACCTGTTCCAGCTATGCATCCACCTGCACCTGCACAAGAAATCCAGGGAGAAGATATTACCAGGAACGCATCACAACGAGGTCGCAGAGATCCTCCTACTCACCTTGGTAGATTCACCAGGACGCAGACCGAGACTGACAGATGGAGGACACGAATCGACCTTCTCTATCATCTTCAGCAGCAAAGGCAATAAGAGCATCCCCATGGCGGAACTCACAAAGCAGTTTGTGCAGGTAGAAAGGTGACAACCACTTTCTCTTTTGGAACTTCTCGAAGCAACAATTATTTCTTTTTTTTAGACAATATGGTATAAAATATTTGTAGTTTGAAATAAATATATCTTTGTATTTTTTGGTTTTAAGAACATGCTGATGGGGGTTTATCAGCAAACATGGTAGATTTTTTATGAATGGGTGGGATGAAATGGAAAAAATGAATGTTTATTTCTCTTTTTTTTAATAATACTTTAGAAAAAAGATATTGACTAGTTTGAACTGAAATTGATGAAAGAATATGTTCTTTGTTGTTGCCACTCTGATGTTAAAAGTGTTTTGAGAAGAGGGCCCTCTATAATGGAAGTTAACATCTATGAATTGAATGCAAATATAATAGTTATATGATTTCAACTTACAATCTTTAGAAACTAGTGGAGTAATATGGGTTAAGAGATTACACATTAAAGAGGGCCATAGGTTGTGGGAATCCTTAGAGTAAGATTCCTGATTATTGGTAGTGTAAAAAATTTTATTTGATCGTTTTCCAGAAGAGGAATGGTATAGCAAATAGACCCAATTATTAGGGCTAAGAGGGGTGTTGGAGTGGTTAGGGAAAACAACATGGTGAAATTTGGTGATAAAATTAGATGAGTGAGAGTCAGAATGATTCTGGTAATGCCGAATATTTTTAGCTCCAGTTTGAAATTGGTTTTGAGCTTGATCTTTCTGAAAGAAGAATTGTATGTGAGAAAATGGGGGATTATGTATGTTAGTGTATCGGGGAACTGGTTTGGTGATTTTGTTTTATATAATTTTGCAGAAAATTATGTATAACTTCATTGATTTTATATTTTTTTTTCACTATGCATTTTACATGTTTAAAATCGTAAAAGCGACAGCAAGAAAATAATAAAATCAAACTTAAATTTTAAGTTAATTAGTTTTTTTTATTCTAAGAAAACAACTAAATTTTCTATATTGTTTTACTATATTTTCATCGTGAATAATATTCCCTCCGTTTCTGAAAAAAAATTACTATCACTTTTTTATTTTAGTTTAAAAATAGACTAAATTGAAAAAATGATGGTAACTCTTCTTCAGAAATGGAAGTAGTATTGTATACAGATATTCTTTTTAAGTTTCATTTACTATATACATGTTGGAAAAAATTTGAATTTACAAATTGTTCTTTTTTCTTGACAAAAATCTAGTAACCAAACATTAATTAATTTAATTAACTAAATCTCCGAGTGCTTAGGATAGAACATGCAAACAAACACTGAACCAAACCCAAATCAAAACAGCTAGGCATCGTGAAGCCGTTTAGTTGATTACAGATCTTAATTAATAAGAACAAAAACAACAGCTCACTGTTACGTACGTGATTACGCACTATTCATATACATCCAACGGTTATCCACCTGACAAGAAGGAGAAAACTTTAGAGTTTACTCATCACAACTTCACAAGTATAGTTATGAGCCGTATTAATTACTTTGTATTATTTTGTATTTTACTATTTTTAAATACGATAATCAGAAAATTAAGATAGAATGTGCAGAGATAATTATCTTATTTCTTACTTAAAAAGTGTTGTGATTAATACGAAAACATCAAACGGTTAATGAATCACGCTATTCAAAATCTTTGACTTTTTGACTAAAAATTATTACTAATTCTATACAAATATTCTCCTCTAATTTGATTAATACGATATGAGTAGGGCAACTATCTCTTACTTCGACAAATAATATACATATAAATTGAACGGAAAAGTATAATTTAAGGGTCAGAATAGCAACATTGACCCTATAAATACTAACTAAACGATATTGCAAATCGTGTGAAAAGTACTCATTGTCCAATTAAAAGGAAAATAGAGGAACCCTTTAATTTTTGTCAGCTGAATTGTTTTCTATTATAAAATAGAGATTCACTGAATATGGATTATCCTCTTCTCTAATTTTTTCCATTAAAGATCCATATATTATAATTTGGGTGATCGGTGGGTCCCTAGAGCTGCACCAGTTAGAGTGAGAGAATACTAATTAAAGCAATAATAGAATACTAAGAATATTTTCAATGGGCATTTTATGTTGGCCAATTAACCAGTTATAATCCACAGTAGGATTGATAAATGGGCAAAATAGATTGATAAATCCTTGCACTATGGATGTATAATTGGTAGAATGGATTAGTAAATCTTTAAATGTGAGGGCTTTTTATATGCGTCTCAATCTGAGTTGGGCCGAGCGGTTCAGATTGAGACGATAACGGTTGAATCTCAACGGCTAGTATTTTCTACCTATAAATTCAAACAATTTCAACTCTAAAATCATATCTTCTCTACTCAAAAATTGTTCTTTTTTCACTTCAATCTTTATCTTTCCATGTCAAATTCTTGATCTCAAATTCTGTTTAAAAAAATTCATAAAAAATTAGCGAAAATTGCAACCCAACTTTATTTGCCAACTCAACTTGATTTTTGGGGAGTCATACTCGAAGATGCTATTAGTAAGATATGTGACGGTTATAAAAAATAGAGAATAAGACATTATGTCCCCAACTGCAAGGTATCCCAAGTAGGAAATACAAATCTAATGGTTTTACTCCTGTAAAAACATTAAAATTGTTAATTTAATACTCATATATGAATCGTATTAGTTGCATAAAAATTATAAATCCAAAAATATATGACATACCTATTTCGAAGTCTTGAAAATGAAAGGTGTGCGTATTATACCACCAACGTTCCAGTAACATGGACAACAATTTGGGAGAATGTTTTTTTCGACTTCATATGGTATAAAGTCCTCCAAGGTAATCTATTCATAATAATTTGAGAACCAGAAGTAAGAATGTCATAAACTTTCTTAATTTCATACCAACCACATCTTTGTTTTTGATGCCTGTCATCTCGCTCTGTTATTGCAGACACATGACCTAGAGACTCGACTAATTCTCGACTAGAAAGTACATACAGATTGCTCTCTTCATTCGAGTCTTCTTGTTGAGACGGTAGAGGTTGACTATATGTACTCCTGGATGGTTTTCTATTTCTTGTTCGTCTAATATTTTAAGATTGAGACATGGTAATTGTGAATTTTTTTTATAGAAAGGCAGAATATCAATTAAGGAGTTTTTGGTGGAGAAAATATACATCGAAGATTGATTTTTGTGTGAGTATAAAAGTTGAATGAGAGTTTTATTTATAGGGGGTGGGAAAAATAGAGCTGTTTTTGGCTGTTGGGATCTGACCGTTGGCGACCCAAGTTAAGACGCTCGGTTCAGTTTGCATCGTTTTGTCAATTTCCCACTGCACGGAAACAGGTTTTCCTATCCATATGGCTTGGCGAATTGGGGGATTTGCCCATGCCCACTGAAATTGCTCTTATAAAGCAACATCCTTGTTTTTTTTTCTCACAGAACATGCCAAAATGTCCAGAAATCTTGTCAATAACCGGATATGGAAATAGGTATTGGGCAATCCCTATAGAAAAAAAAGGTTTTTTTTTTGATAAAGATGATTATACTGATGGCGTGTTTGGTTGTGGAATTTCCCATACAAGTTGAAGAGATTGAAAGATGATATGAAGGAGTGGAATCATTCTACTTTTGGTAATGTTAATTCTCGTTTAAAGCGAGCACAAAGGAAGCTTGAAGTGGAGTTAATTAATTTTTATGAGAACCCCTCTAATGAAGTGAATTTGAACTCTTTGAAGGATGCGCAAGTTGTTTTACATAATTCAAGACTTCAACTCACGACTATGCGAGAGCAAAAAGCTATGAATAAATGGTTGGTTGATTTTGCAAGTAATACTTGTTTTTTTCATAATAGCATACATATTAGAAGAAGATTTAATAAGATTTTTGAGCTTGTTGATGAGGCTGGGAACATTATTTCTGATTATCAAAGGCTTAGAGACTATGGTGTTGAGTACTATGTGGACAAATTGATAGTTTTGTATAGTGGTAAGAAAAGTTCGTTCAAGATTTGTGAAGATTTGTTTTTAAACCTAATTTCTAAGACTAAAAATAACAAAACTCAAATAAAATTGATAACGAAATTGAGAGTAAACTGAGGCTAAGATTCCACTATTTTCCAATTTTTAAAGTGATTTAATTCAATAATTATAATTATGCAATTCTTACATTTAATTTGATTATAAAATATTGCAACAAGTAGATTTTTAAAATAACAATTGTATACAAAAGCATGGAACATCAAAAACCTAGGCCAAGCATGTACCATCAAACGAAATCACAATAGTTTGATAAAAATTATTAAATTAATTTTTAACCAAGGCAAATAATCATAAAAGAATTGCATAAACTAATTAAATAAATATTACCACATAATTTTTAGAAAAAATAGCTTTCTCCGTCGCCTCATAGATGGGGTTTAGCTCCTCATATAATCACTTGCTAAAAATTATGGTTCATGGCTCAAAATGTTTACAAATGATGAAAAATGAGAAAAACAAAGAAAATGGTGAGTTTGCAACGTTTATAGGCGTTACAGACTCACTGTTACAGAGAAAGGCTGAAGATAAACATTGCAGATGCTAAGATATCCGTTGTAGATGAGTTGAAGAAACTGTTGCAACTGAAGATAAACGTTGCAGATGCGATAATATCCCTTGCAAATGGTTGAAAAAACCATGGCTGATTGGTTGAAGATATTGTTGCCTATTCTCTGTTCTTCATGCAGCAACAACAACAAATTTTCTGAATTGATTTCTCTACCTTCTATTCGTCTCCTAAGCTCTCCCTAAACTCTCTGTCCCCTCTGTGACCCTCGACTCTCCTTTATATATGCATAACATCTCCCAAATCTCCCCATTTAATTCTCATAGAATTTTCTTTTATAACTCGAGAATATTTTCTTTTCTCTCTTAATCACGACCAGATACACTGATTCTGTTTTATTCTCTCTTAATCACGACCAGAGTAATAGCTGTAATAATCGAGAATAATATCTCACAGACTCCTCGAGAATATTTCTTTATCAGGAATTTCCTTTTCCAACTGATTTTGTCGAGATTCCCTTATGAAGCAAGATTTCAGTCTTTAAATGTGTATGAAACTCTTCTCATTTAGGCAAGCATATAATTTTGTCATAACATCTCAAAATCCCCTTCAAATACTCGATCAAATTTAACATAGTTGAGAATCGAAAATTCCTGCCAAATTTTGAATTCAAATTCAAACAAGGTGTGCACATTGAACCAAAGAATGAGTGTCTTTATCAATTCTGAGTGTCTTTATAACTTTTTGAGCCGATTTTTTCACAATTATTTATTTCCCAAATATACCTACAAATACCCCCAAACTTATTATTTGCCAGTCCTCGAGCAAATATAATCTAAAAAATAAAAATAAATCCTAACTCACTTTCGCAGGCATCGCGATTGCACTTAGTGTGTGCAACAAGCCTTTAAACCCATATGTGTCCCTATCAGACGAGTTTTATCTCGTGAGGGTTTACAAGAGATATACCCACAAAACCTTTACTCCAAACCCTAGCTACCTGGGAACGATTGAGGGTAAACACTAAACAAGCTATTTAGTTGTCATACTAAATTATTTGGCTATGAGAATCATTACCCTATATGAGTCCAATTACTGTGCACGAGTTTTCACTTAGCGTACTAAAATTCATACAAGAATTCAAAACTCTACTTAGATAGTCGTTCAACCACGATACTCAGAATCTATCAAAGTACAATAACATGAAAATATTTATAAGATGGATATAGACAAAATGAAGTTTGCGCGTGTTGACTAAGGTGAACGGTGTTTCCCATCTCTGTCTGAAGGTCAGTTCCAGGATGAATGGATTCAGATACGCTCCCACTAGTCTTACTCCTTAAAATAATATCGACTCAGCTGGTATATACAAAGGTCTCAGCGGTCGATTTATTAAAAATATTTTAAATATACTGACAACATGATTGGATCAAATGAATCCAAGCGCATTCTCCTTATCAGCATCGTACATGATAATTCTCATGGATCCTGCGCTCCACGCTTGTTTAGGCGACAAAGACAAGGAGAACACACACATATTGTTATCAAAGTGTCAATACTCGATTTAATTTAAAATAATAGTCTAAATAATTACAATAATGGGGCTTGATCTCAAACACTCTACTTCATCCTGACGTTGATAACAATTCGATACTGGTGCCCCACCAAATAACTTAGAGAAACACAAAAAAATATAAAAATAAAACAAAAGGTGATATGGTCGAGATAGATTCCGAGATATGGTGAAAACTATGTTATTTCTAACACCTGAGCAAGGCACCCTTTTATGAATAAAACATTTAGCTGGGCACACCAATTCCTATAGAAAAGAGCTAAGTTCCCATCTACCTAGAATGGTTAGTGTCACCCTGAATTATTCACAAGTTTCTAAAGTTTGAAGTTTTATTATTTCAACTAAATGTTTCTCCATTACCCCCAAACTTAAACCTAACATTATCTTCAATGTTTCAAATTAAAGTGCAATACCGAAAATATAGGTATCGAGAGGAAAGAGGTAAGTCAAAAAGCTAATACCTAGGTGAAGCGTAACAATCCTTTTGTGGAGAAAAAGACAAAAAATAAAATAAAAACCTACAAAACCTTACTAATGTACAACAACATCCTTGATGGTCAATCAAGGTAAGCAGGGTCCTCCAGAGGGACCTCCTCAACATCACCTGCAAGAAAATGCTCTAAAAAGGATTTCAATCTTTGACCGTTAACCTTTGAATAACTACTACCATCCAGTGTCTCAATATCAATAGCTCCATGAGGAAAAACAGTGCGAACTATAAAAGGACCCGTCTACCGAGAGCGTAACTTCCCAGGGAATAGATGCAAACAAGTATCATACATAAGAACTTTTTAACCTGGAGAAAATGACTTTCTTAAAATATTTCTATCATGCACAAGTTTTATTTTGTTCTTATACTCCTTAGCACTATCGTATGCATCTCTACGAATCTCTTCCAACTCATTGATCTGGAGCTTCCTATAAGATCATGCCTTGTCAAGTAAAAAATTAAGTTGCTTTACAGCCTAATATGCTTTATGCTCTATATCAACAGGCAGGTGACATGCCTTTCCAAAAACTATACGATAAGGTGACATTCCAATGGGGGTCTTAAACGCAGTACGGTAAGCCCATAAGGCATCAGTAAGCCTCAATGACCAGTCTTTCCGATTAGGATTAACTGTTTTTTCTAAAATACGTTTTATCTCCCTATTGGAAACCTCTACTTGACCACTAGTCTGTGGGTGATATGGGGTAGCTACTTTGTGGGTAATACCATATTTATTCATCAAAAGCCTAAATGGTCTATTACAAAAGTGTGACCCTCCATCACTAATTATAGCCCGCGGTGCACCAAAACGTGCAAATATGTTATCATTCAAAAACTAGACCACAACCTTGTGGTCATTTGATCTATATGAAACCGCCTCAACCCAATTAGACACATAGTCTACAACGACAATGATGTAAAAATAACCAAAAGAATTAATAAAATGACCCATAAAATCAATGCCCCACATATCAAAGACCTCAATAACTAGAATAGGGTTCAAAGGCATCATATTTCTACGGGAAATGGTTCCTAACTTCTGGCAAGGCTCACAAGTAACAAAATAACGATGGATGTCTTTATACAACGAAGGCCAGTCAAATCCACACTACAATACGTTAGCAGTGTTTTTTTAGTACTAAAATGACCCCCACAAGCATGATCATGACAAAAGGAAATAATACTGGACTGGTCATTCTCAGGTATACATCTCCTAATAATCTGGTCTGGACAATACTTAAACAGATAAGGATCATCCCAAAATAAATGGTTAACCTCGGCTAAAAACTAAGAACGATCTTGTTTACCCCAATGTTGGGGCATTCAACCAGTAACAAGATAATTCACTATATTCGCATACCAAGGTAATCGAGAAAAAGGGAAAAGTTGTTAATCAGGAAAACTATCCCTCACAGGAGGGGAATCATCATGGGAATAAAAAAAAAGCCTAGACAAGTGGTCCGCTACTATATTTTCTGCACCCTTTTTGTCTCTAATTTCTATAGAAAATTCTTGTAACAAAAGGATCCATCTAATCAATCTAGGTTTAGTATCCTTCTTGGACAGAAGATACTTCAAAGCATCATGATCAGTAAAGACTATGACCTTAGAACCTAAGAGATAGGATCTAAACTTGTCTAAGGCAAAAAAAATGGCTAAAAATTCCTTTATATGGTGGTGTAGTTCACTTGGGTTCAAAGTTTTGCTAGCATAGTAAATCACATGAAGTAATTTTTTTTCTCGCTGACCTAGCACCACACCAATAGCATAATATGAGGCATCACATATGATTTCAAAGGGTAGGTTCCAGTTAGGTGCCTGGATTATGGGGGTGGTAGTGAGTAAAGTATTAAGCTTCTCAAAAGCCTCTAAACAAGCATCATCAAAGATAAACTTAACATCTTTTGCAAGTAAATTGCAAAGAGGTCTAGAAATCAAGCTAAAATCCTTAATGAATCGACGATAAAAGCATGCATGCCCTAAGAATGACCTAATATCTCTTACGGTTTTGTGAACCTGTAAATTCTTAATAAGGTCAACTTTGGCTTTGTCTACCTCTATACCCTTAGAAGATACGATATGCCCTAAAACAATTCCTGATTGAACCATGGAATGATATTTCTCCCAATTAAGCACTAAATTCTTTTCCTTACATTTAGTCAACACTAATATCAAATGATGCAAGCACTCATCGATAGATGAACCAAACACTGAAAAATCATCCATAAAGACCTCTAAAAACTGTTCTACCATGTCAGAAAATATGCTCATCATGCAGCGCTGAAAAGTAGCGGGTGCATTATACAAGCCGAAAGGCATGCGTCTATATGCAAAGGTACCATAGGGACAGGTAAAATTAGTTTTCTCTTGGTCTTCTGGGGCAATAACAATCTAATTATAACCAAAGTAGCCATCTAACATGCAATAATGACTATGTCCAGATAATCGCTCTAGTATTTGGTCGATGAAAGGAAGGGGAAAGTGGTCCATCCTTGTGACCTTGTTCAATTTTCTATATTCAATACAAACACGCCACCCCTTGGTCACTCGGGTTGGGGTTAACTCATTGTTTTCATTCTGGACTATAGTGATACCTGATTTTGTTGGGAACAACCTGAACGGGGCTGAACCACTTACTGTCTGAAATGGGTAGATAATACCCGCATCTAACAACTTAAGCACCTCAGTTCGAACTACTTCTTTCATGTTAGGGTTCAGTCGACGTTGCATCTTCCTAGAAGTTTTGGTGTCGTCCTCTAAATGAATCTGATGCATACAAACAGTAGAACTTATACACTTAATGTCTGCTAAGGTCCACCCTAGAGCTTCCTTGTTGTCTTGAAGTACGGTCACTAGCCTACTTTCCTGATCAGTATCCAAGTCGGATGCTACAACTACAGACAAATTCTCAGATGGGCCTAAAAATACATATTTGAGAGTATCTGGCAATGGTTTGAGGTCCAACTTATGAGGCTCTTATAAAGAAGGAATTAAGGTAGAATTAGAGACTGGTAATGGTTCGAACTTAGCTTTCCATCTATTAGTATCTAACACAGGGGTAGAGTCTAACAGAGCATTCACTTGACCAATGGTGCTAACATCGTCGAAATCTAAGCCAAAATAGGTTAAACAACTCTCTAATATATCTTAAGATAAGATGTTTGGTAATGACTCCTGAACTAACGTTCCTATCATGTTCACCTTTTCAATGCACATGTCATCTAGCTCAGGGGGTTTCTTACTAATATTTAAAATATTCAGCTCAATAGTAATATTACCAAAAGATAAATTCATAATACCATTTCGAAAGTTAATAATCGCATTAGATGTAGCTAAAACGGGCGACCTAATATCAAAGGTATCTGATTTTTTGGGTCAGGAACAGGTTGGGTTTCTAGGATAACAAAATCCACAGGATTGATAAACCTATTGACCTCAATAAAAACATTTTCGACAATACCACGAGGAATTTTCACAGACCTATCAGCTAACTGAAGTGTTATCTGGGTTGGTTTTATGCCACCAAGTCCTAGCTGGAGGTACACATGGTACGGAAGTAAGTTCACACTAGCTCCTAAGTCAAGTAATGCTTTCTCTACACGGTAGTTACTTATTGTGCAAGAAATGGTAGGGGAACCTGGGTCTTTGTACTTAGGAGTTGTGTTGTTCTAGATAATTGAACTCACATGACTAGTTAAAAAGGCTTTTTTCTGTACACTAAGATTTCGCTTTCGCGTACAAAGATCCTTAAGAAACTTGGCATAAGTAGAAATCTGCCTAATTGCATCTAATAAAGGAAGATTGGTGTTGATTTGCTTAAAAATATCCAATATATCATTAAAGTTGGATTCCTTCCTAGTTGGTACTAGAAGTTGTGGGAATGGGGCTTTGGGCATAAAATCGGGCTCAGCGGGAACCGCATTGGACTCTTTAGAGATTTTATGAGTCTCTTCAGCTACAGGCTCAGAAGGGTGAACTACATCATGTTCACTATCGGGAAAGGTTACCTTATTGTCTACCACTCCTAAGGGTTTTAATTGAATTCACATGGTTTGATGATTTCTCACCAGAAGATAACTCATGAACTCCTCTAAGGTTGGGTTGTGGTTGACTAAAGAACTTGCCTTTTTCTCTCAAAGACTCATTCAAATGACTAAACTGGGTTCGTAAATCGTAAATAGCCTGAGAGTTAGCCTGTATCATCTTTTTATTGTCTTCTAAATTTTGTTCAACTGATTCCTGAAACTTAGCAGTGTTATGAGATAAAAAGGTGAGTGACTCTTCTAAACTCATGATCTTCTTATATGAAGGGCTCTGAAATTGTGCTGGTCCAGAAGGATTCTTAGTATAACCAAAACCTAGGGGAAACTGAGTGTTACTAGATTGACCTTGATTTTGGCCTTTAAACCAAGAAAGGTTTGGATGGTTTCTCCAACCCGGGTTATAGGTTTCTGAATATGGGTCAAACTTCTTACGGTTATCATATCTAGTGTTATTGTAAAGAGCATGGGATTGCTCTTCAACAGCCTGTCCTTCCCAAAATGACTTGGGTTCTATTCTATAACTAGATTGACTCAATTCTAAGGCTTCTAACCTTTTCGCTATAACTGCAATTTTGGCATCTGATTCAAGAATTCCATCTACCATATTGACATTACCTCTGCTCAGTAAAAATTTTCTTTGGGGTTCCTTACTACATTCCCATTGCTGGGTTTTTTCGTCAATTTCATTCAAAAATGTTATTGCCTCATCAACATTTTTACTATCAAAACTCCTTGTACACAATGACTCGACCATGGTCGTTGTTGGATAATCTAGCCCTTCATAAAGGATCTGGACTAGTCTAACCTTTTCTAAACCGTGATGGGGACATTGTATCAACAAATCATTGAAACTTTCCAAATACTTATACAAAGATTCTCCCTCTTGCTGCACAAATGTGGAAATCTCGTGCCTAATAAATGATGTTTTGTGCCTAGGGAAATTTTTTGATAAAAAGGCAGCGGTAAGCTGTTCATATGTTTCGATGGATTCATATGGCAAACTATATAACAAACATTTGTCCTTGTCTCTCAGGGAAAAAAGAAACAACCTAAGTTTCAAAGCTTCATCAGACATGTTGTGAATTCTTAGGGTACTACATATTTATTCAAATTCCCTAATGTGAAAGTAGGGGTTTTCATTTTCTTTTCCTAAGAAGATTGGAAGCATCTGTATGGTCGCAGGTTTTAACTCATAGTTTGCTTAAGTTTAATCCAACTTGATACATGATGGACGAGAAGTCCTAGTGGGATTCAACAAATCTTTTAAAGTTGCCATTTCTGGCACAACTGGAAAATTAGGAATAACTTCCTCACTAAGAGACAAATTCTCAAAACTAAAGTTTCCAAAAATAGGGCTCTCAAAAGAAGGGTTTCCTAAATTCTCAATTTCAAAGACAAAGTTTCTATTCTCGTCACTGATCAAACGACTAATAAAATCTCTTCTCTAGGAATGCTCATTCAAGGCTTTAGGCGTCCTGGGCATGTAATTAAATAACTTATAACATGAAAGGAATTCTAAACAAACACAAACAAGGCCGACTCAAACAAATAAAACCTACTGAATCTAACAAACAAAAAGCATAATGGCTCCACTTAGATTGTTTCTAGACCAGCTTCTAATCTTCCAAAAGGCAACTAGTTATATTTTTAGGAAATCTCTTAGAACGATCCGAATTAGATCAAGTCGAATAGAAACGGGATAAGCTCTAAAGGAGCTTTGATAACCCTGCCTCTTTGGAAACGTTTCTTTGGGTTACAAGGCGGCTCAAATCAACTTAAAATAATCTTCTTGAGATTTAAGTTAGGCTAACAAAGTAACTAATACAATCCTTTTGAATGACTTTCCAATAAGCTCGATACCTTATCGGTCTTCTTTCTAGTCAAACTTTAAGGATTAGGTTCGCGTTAGGTAATGTGTTCCTAAGGCGGGAAAGAAGAAACAATGCTGAAATCCGAGTCCTTATCTTATATGGCAGTCTTTTCCCTTTACTAGAAAATAAATTCGTATTCAATTCCTTAACATATATGCATATGAAGGAATACAGTAAACCCACTTGCAGGGGATTTGTGGTTGATCGAGTCTTACCTCCCGTACCAGACGGGGGATGAATCGGTTGTAGTCGACTCGGGCCACCTACTCCTATGTCAGTGTACGAACCCGAGGGGCCGAGACAATATTGTAATTGTCGTCCTTCCCTGTTGCAGTTTATATTTAATTACCCTTTCGTAGGGTTTAAAAATAATAATGTTCAAAAGTCCAAAGTCCAAAATCCAAAAATAAGAAAAAACAGAAAAGTACATAAAATAATTACAAAAATAATAAGAATTTCTTAATATAATTTTCTAAGAAGAAAAATAAAAACCCTAAAAAAATTAACTAAAAAAAGAAAAATAACAAAAATCTTGTCTTCTTTTTCCGTTCTTTTCGATTTATTTTTGACTCCAAGTCTTTAATCAATCAATATAATCTTTGGCTCCAATTTTTTTTTGATCCAAAACCTGAAATACAAAGAAAAATACCCAAAAATGTAAAATAGAACAAGTAAAAATAAAAATCTAACTAAACTAACTAACCTAAAAAAAAACTAAAAACAAATCTAAAAAACAAGTCCGCGTCGGCGTCGCCAAAAACTGATGTAGATTTATAGATGTGGTAAGAATGGATTTCAAACTCTCGAACTTGCGAAGATTGATTATAGATTCAAACTCTAATAAATAAACTAGAAAACTCCAAAAAAAGTTGGTATCAAGATTAGAGAGGCACTGAGACTCAGGATTCCACCATTAACCAATTAAAGTGATTCAATCTAATCAATATTCATGCAATTATTTATATTTAAAGTGATTCTAATATGTTGCGAAAATAGATTTTCAAAATAACAATTGTAAATCGAAAGTATAAAACATCAAAAACCCTAGGCTAAGCATGCTCTATCAAAAGAAATCACAATTTTTTAATAAAAATCCTTAAATTAATTTTTAATCAAAGCAAATAATCATAAAAGAAATTGCAAAAATTAATTAAATTAGAAATGTACCACTTTTGTTGGAACAATGGCTTCCTCCGTCGCCTCAGCAAAGAGGTTTAGCTCCTCATATTAATCACTTGCTCAAAAATATGGTTCATGGCTCAAAATGTTTAAAAATGATAAAAAGGGAGAGAAATAAAGAAAACAGTGAGTTTGCAACGTTTATAGGCGTTACAGACTCACTGCAAGGCTGAAAATAAACTTTGCATATGCTAAGATATCCGTTGCACATGGGTTGAGGAAACAGTTGCTGTTGAAGATTCTCCCTCTTGCTGCACAAATTTGGAAATCTCGTGCCTAATAGATGATGTTTCGTGCCTAAGGAAAAATTTAGATAAAAAGGCAGCGTTAAGCTGTTCATATGTTTCGATGGATTCATATGGCAAACTATATAACAAAGATTTGTCCTTGTCTCTTAGGGAAAAAAGAAACAACCTAAGTTTCAAAGCTTCATCAGACATGTTGTGAATTCTTAGGGTACACCATATTTTTTCAAATTCCCTAATGTGAAAGTAGGGGTTTTCTTTTTCTTTTCCTAAGAAGATTGGGAGCATCTTTATGGTCCCAGGTTTTAACTCATAGTTTGCTTGAGTTTCAGCTAACTTGATACATGATGGACGAGAAGTCCTAGTAGGATTCAAGAAATATTTTAAAGTTGCCATTTCTGGCACAGTTGGAAAACTAGGAATAACTTCCTCCCTAAGAGACAAATTCTCAAAACTAAAGTTTCCAAAAATAGGGCTCTCAAAAGAAGGGTTTCCTAAATTCTCAATTTCATAAACAGAGTTTCTATTCTCGTCACTGATCAAACGACCAATAGAATCTCTTCTCCAGGAATGCTCACTCAATGCTTTAGGCGGCCCGGGCATGCAATTAAATAACTCATAATTTGAAGGGAATTCTAAATAAACACAAACAAGGCCGACTCAACCAAATCAAACCTATTGAATCTAGCAAACAAAAAACATGATGTCTCCACTTAGATTGTTCCTAAACCAGCTTTTATTCTTCCAAAAGGAAACTAGTTACAATTCTAGCGAATCTCTCAGAACGATCCGAATTAGATTAAGTCGAATAGAAACAGGATAAGATCTAAGGAGCTTTGATAACCCTACCTCTTTGACAACGTTTCCTTGGGTTACAAGGCGGCTCGAATCAACTTAAAATAATCTTTCTGAACTTTAAGTTAAGCTAACAAATTAACCAATACAGTCTTTTTGAATGATTTTCCAATAAGATCGATACCCTATCGGTTTTATTTCTAGTCAAATTTTAAGGATTAGGTTCGCGTTAATTAACGTGTTCCTAAGGCGGCAAGAAGGAAACGGTGATGAAATCCGAATCTTTATCTTATATGTCCATTCCTTGCCTTTTACTAGAAAATAAATCCGTGTTCAGTTCCTCAACATATATGCATACGAAGGAATATAGTAAACCGACTTGCAGGGGATTCGTGGGTTGATCGAGTCCTACCTCCCGTACCAGACGGGGATGAATCGTTTGTAGTCGAATCGGGCCACAGACTCCTGTGTCAGTGTACGAACCCGAGGGGCCGAGACAATTTCGTAATTGTCGTCCTTCCCTGTTGCAGTTATATTTAAATACCCTTCCGTAGGGTTTAAAAATAATAATAAAGTTCAAAAGTTCAAAGTCCAAAGTCCAAAATAAGTAAAAACAGAAAAATACCTAAATAATTACAAAAATAATAAGAATTTCGTAATATAGTTTTCTATAAAGAAAAATAAAAACCCTAAAAAAAATTTAAAAAAAATTAACTAAAAATAGTCTTGTCTTCTTTTTCTGTTCTTTTCGATTTGTCTTTGAATCCAAGTCTTTAATCAATCAATATAATCTTTGGTTCCAATTTCTTTTTGATCCAAAACCTGTAATACAAAGAAAAATACCCAAAAACATAAAATAGAACAAATAAAAAAAAATTAATTTAATTAAAAATAAAAAAAATTAAAAACAAGTCCGTCTCGGCGGCGCCAAAAATTGATAGTTCTGTATAGTGGTAAGAAAAGTTCGTTCAAAACTTGTGAAGATTTGTTTTTAAACCTAATTTCTAAGACTAAAAATAGCAAAATTCAAATAAATAACAAAATTGAGAGTAAACTGAGGCTACTATTCCACTATTTTCCAATTGTTAAAATGATTTAATTCAATAATTATATTTATGCAATTCTTACATTTAATTTGATTCTAAAATATTGCAATAAGTAGATTTTCAAAATAACAATTGTATAACAAAATCATAAAACATAAAAAACCTAGGCCAAGCATGTACCATCAAACGAAATCACAATTGTTTAATAAAAATCATTAAATCATTTTAACCAAGACAAATCATCATAAAAGAATTTTATAAATTAATTAAATAAATATTACCATATCATTTTTGGAAAAAATATCTTCCCCCGTCGCCTCGTAGATGGGGTTTATCTCCTCATATTAATTACTTGCTCAAAATTATGGTTCATGGCTCAAAATGTTTACAAATGATGAAAAAGGAGAAAAACAAAGAAAATAGTGAGTTTGCAACGTTAATAGGCGTTACAGACTCACTGTTACAGAGAAGGGCTGAAGATAAACATTGCAGATGCTAAGATATCCGTTGTAGATGAGTTGAAGAAACTGTTTTAACTAAAGATAAACGTTGCAGATGCGATAATATCCCTTGCAAATGGATGAAAAAACCATGGCTGGTTGGTTGAAGATATTGTTGCCTATTCTCTGTTCTTCATGCAGCAACAACAACAAATTTTCTGAATTAATTTCTCTGCCTTCCATTCGTATCCTAAGATGTCCCTAAACTCTCTGTCCCCTCTGTGACCCTCGACTCTCCTTTATATACGCATAACATCTCCCAAATCTCCCTATTTAATTCTCATAGAATTTTCTTTTATAACTCGAGAATATTTTCTTTTCTCTCTTAATCACGACCAGATTCGCTAATTCTGTTTTATTTTCTCTTAATCACGACCAGAGTAATAGCTGTAATAATCGAGAATAATATCTCACAGACTCCTCGAGAATATTTCTTTCTCAGGAATTTCCTTTAACAACTGATTTTGTCGAGATTCCCTTATGAAGCAAGATTTCAGTCTTTAAATGTGTATGAAACTCCTCTCATTTAGGCAAGCATATAATTTTGTCATAACATCTCAAAATCCCCTTCAAATACTCGATCAAATTTAACATAGTTGAGAATAGGAAACTCCTGTCAAATTTTGAATTCAAATTCAAACAAGGTGGGTGCCTTGAACCAAAGAATGAATGTCTTTATCAATTCTGAGTGTCTTTATGACTTTTCAAGCCGATTTTTTTCACAATTATTTATTTCCCAAATATACATACAAATACATAAAATAACACAATTAGTACACAATCGAGCACTATCAATATATAGAATTGAGATAAACTAGACATAAAAAATGTGTCTATCACAAATTCAATGGGGATCATGAGGTTATTTCTTTAGAGGAGAGACAAACCATGGACGGTGTCCCATGGGGGAGAAAATTAAGAAGGTAGAGTTTAATCTAGGGGTAGATTCCGCTCTGAGACCGGATGGTTTTGCTGGTTTTTACTACATACATTGCTGGGAGATTATTCAAGATGATTTGATAAAAGTTGTGAGGTTTTGTTGGGAGAATAGACTGCTTCCTAATGGAGTTAATTCTAGTCTCATTTTGTTTTTTCATAAGGTTAAGGGTGCTAATACTCTTAAAATTTTCAGGCCCATTGAGTTAAGTGATTTTTTCTTTAAGATTTTTAATAAAATCTTAGCGTCTAGACTGGGTGGAGTTTTGGATAAATTGGTTTTTGATGAACAAGTGTAATTCATGAAAGAGAGAAACATTCATGAGAATATCAGTCTTGCGTCTGAAATGGTTAATGAATTGAAAAACAAGAGAAAAGATGGAAATGTTGGCCTCAAAATGGACATCAAGTAAGTTTTTGATACGGTCAGTTGGACTTTTATCTTAAAAGTTTTTTCGAAGATATGGTTTTTATGAACAATGGTGTGATTGGATTCTCAAAATCTTACAATCAGCTAGGATTCTATTCTTGTTAATGGTAGTCTGAAGGGTTTTTCTAAAATTAATAGAGGGCTTCGTCAAGATGATCCTTTTTCTCCTCTTATTGTTGTGCTGATTGAGGATATTCTTAGTCGTAATATCACTAAACTTTTCAAAGAGCATCGTATGACGCGTATGGTTACTAGAAAGGGTGTTTCACATACTCACATTTTTTATGCAGATGATATTATGATTTTTTGCAAGGGTAACATGAAGAGCTTAGAGAGCCTAGTGAACTTACTGAGTAAGGTGTACTATAGTGGTGGTTTGTTGAATAGACGAAAAACTATTGCTAATTTTTTGGTATGAGCATTGCTACTTTTCCTGATCGTTACCTTGGCGTTCAGATTATGCCTGGGACGGTAAGATATCATCACATTAGTAATGTGGTGGAGAAAGTGAAAGATCAACTAGCAAGATGGAAAGGTAAGTTATTATCTTTTCAAGATATGATTGTGCTTGTAAAATCCGACATTGCTAGTTACTCTATTCATAATATGGTTATTTATAAATGGCTTCACAAGTTTACTCATGAATGTGGGGTGGTTATTAGAAACTTCATTTGATTGGGTGATTCTCTTCTTAGTAGAGCGTCTGTGGTGGCTTATGGTAAATTATGGCCTTGGTATTTCTAGAACGGTGGTAACTAATAAAGCAATGTTAATGAAGCTTTGGTGGGGTATTCAAAACTCTGACAAAGTATGGGCACGTTTCTTACGTGCTAAATTCATTAGGGTAAATGGAGATGTTGTAGATTATCCAATGAAATTTTCTATCCTACCAGGTATTCTGTGGGTTCATAGGGAGGTGGATATGAACACAAAGATTTGAACTGGCGATGGTCGTAGTACCTCTTTGTACTTTGATATTTGGTAGGGTGATTTGTGTATTGCGGATATTCTAGGAATTCCTATGTCCACAAGGAACGTTCTAACTGTTAAGGTTGGAGATTTATTGGTTAATAATGAATGGGTAATATCACAACAATATCTAAATGTGCTAATCAGTGCAGGCGTGGATCTTGATAATTTGCCGATACCAATGGGTAGAAATGACACTCGCGTATGGATGCCAGATTACAAGGGCTTATTCTCAGTAGCGTTAACTAAGGGATTGGTCCGTACCATGTATGAATTTTATAGTGACGCAAAACCTTTATGGAGGCAGGCTATTCATCCATCTTTAGCTGCCCAAAATTGGAAGTTTTATAGGGGGCGTGTGCTACTCTTTACAAGGTTAGAAGTAGATTCAAAATTCAGGTAGTGAACAAATGCTACTTATCTAATATTAGAGATGTTAGATCATGTTCTTTAGTAGTGTACTTTTTATAAGGAAGGCTTGGCACTGGATTGAAGGTATTTTTAAATTAACTCCAAATTGTGTTTTATCCAATTCTTATAAGTTAAGCTAAGGGATGTAGCCGTATGGTAAAGGACTTATAGTTGGTTGTAAGGTTGGCAATTTGCCCTATGGATTCGGGCCACTGCGGAGACCCGCCCCTATTGGGGTGGGGAATACCCGTACAAATGGGGATGGGGATGTGGATGGGGAATACCCGATAGTTGTGATGTGGGGATGGGACGGGGATAGGATTTAAGGTTCCGTCCCGTACCTCTCACATCTAGGGTTTAGACTCTTATTATAAAAGAAACCTTATAACTAATAAGTTTTTAGTATTCATTCAGCCGTAAACGTAGTAAACAAAAATCAGTCATATAAGGTATTTTTGTAACTCTTTATTTTTGTTTGATAAATCTATAGTATCTCTTGTATAATTATACTAGTGATCTTACAACTCTTTATGATGCATTATCTTTTATCAAAGTTTAAGAGAAGTGGTGTCTATGTATGTCTATGCATGAAATCTTATAATCCTTATTCCAAGTTAAGTAGTTTCTATGCATGAAATCTTGTTTATGTAATTAACAGTGAACTTTAATCGAGAAAGAGGTAAGTGTATATTATCTCAAGTCTAATTAATTAATCTCCATGTGTGTTATGTGTATTCAGCGATTTTAAAGTTATAACAAGATGATAGAAACACTAACTGAAATCGAAGATTCCCAAGACCATGTTGAGATAAATCCAGCTTCAAATCCACCTACTAATGTCCAAGGTGAATCTACGGTTACTACACAACCAAATGCCTTTTGCAATTGATCATTACTTAAAAAGATGTCCTCGACTTAGACAGACAAACATAAGACAAGAAATACTCACTACAAGTAGAAAAAGTGATGGGAGGAGCCAGCTTAACACGTACAATTTTGACCAACCCGTTTCCAAGAAAGAGCTTGCTTACATGATAATTTTACATGAATATACGCTTTCCACCGTCGAACATGAAGGATTTTGACAATATTCAAATGCACTACAACCATTATTTATGATGGTATCCGAAACACAACTAAAAGTGACATTCTCAAAATTTATGATGAAGAAAAAGCTAAAATAATGGGGATACTAGAGAAACATCAAGGAAAAATTGCTTTAACTACTGATATGTGAACTAGTAATCAAAAGAAAGGATACATGGTAATTACAACTCATTTTATCGATGATTCATGGATCTTACAAAGTCGAATTGTCAGGTACTTATATATACACATATTATTTTACTAGCTATATTAGTTATTTTATGTAGATGTTTTCTTCTAATAACAATACATGTGTATTAGATTTATGTATGTGCCATGTCCACACATCGCTGAAGTCCTCTCCAATGCATTGATGGAGTGTTTTCTAGATTGGAATATTGATAATTGCACCACTAATGATCAATTGCACCCTTAATGATCTTATGATTGGAATATTTCCAGTAAAATATTTACTCTTACTGTAGACAATTGCACCACTAATGATATTATGATTAAATTGCTCTTGGATAAATTAACAAGTAATTCATTACTAGTGGGTGGAGATTTGTTTCATATGCGTTGTTGTGCACACATACTAGCTTCAATAGTGAAGCAAGGATTAGACGGGATTAAAGGGTCTATTGAGTTGATTCGTGATAATGTTGCTTACTGGAAAGCAACACCAAAACGAGTTGAAAAATTTGAAGAGGCTGCCCGTTAGTTAAGTGTCTCGTGTATAAAAGTTAGTCCTTGATTGTGATACTAGGTGGAACTCTACGTTTATGATGCTTAATACGTCCATTACGTATCAAAAAATCTTTTATCGTCTTGAGCCCCAATGTAATTGTTTGCTTGATGAAGAAGATTGGGAGTTGGCAAAAGAGATATATGACAAACTAAAAATATTTTATACCTTCACAGAGAGGTTTTCTAAAACGAAATATCCTAGAACTAATCTTTTTTTCCAAGTATTTTGTCAAATTAGATTGTCACTAAATGAGTGAGAAAATTCTAAAGTTGGTGTGATACGAGAAACAACAATTGGTATGATAGAGAAATTTGAAGAGTATTGGATTGTGATTAATGATAATGGCGGTAGCAATAATTTTATACCCAAGGTTTAAGATGAAACTGATTGAGTTTTACTTTCCGCAAATTTATGGTCCAGCTTTTTCATCCTTCGAAATTACTCGAGTAAGCAATTTATGATATGATTTGGCAAAAAAGTATGAACTGAAAACAAAATTTGTTGATACATATCTTGGCCAACATGATTTTTCATTCAGTTCTCGATCAGAGATTCGTGATTTTAGTGATGATGTAGATCCTTTGAAAAAATTTGACATGTTTATCTCTAATACCACTCCTACTTGTACTGTTAAGTCAGAATTAGCCAGTTATTTGGAGGAAAGTCTTTTACCTAGGAAGAGTGACTTTGACATACAAGCATGGTGGAAGACAAATGGGATCAAATATCCAGTCTTGCAGTGTATGGCTAGTGATATTTTAGTGATTACAATATCTACAGTTGCTTCTGAATCAACTTTTAGTACTTGAAGTAGATTTGTAACTATCCAACGTAATAGACTTCATCCAAAAACATTGGAGTCTTTGATTTGCACTCAAGACTGGCTATGGACTATGATGAAAGGTAAAAAAAAAGTTACTTTTATTAAAATAGTTTTTACATTTAAAGACTTCATATTAGTTATATGGCATATTTATTTATTTCTTATTAGGTGGATCAAAATCTAAGTGGGGAAGGAAGACAATGAAGAAGAGTATGATGTTATGATTAATGCAAAGGCAAATGGTTAATAATGAGAAATTAAGAAGTATAAAGAGTTACAGTCATCTACGAACCAATTATTTATTTTTGTTTTTCATTTTAAGATGAATTTATGAATTCAACTTTTTAAAATGCATTATTATTATTATTATTATATTATTATTATAAAAAGAATTTCATTAAAGGGAGATTATTTTTTTTACATAGCGTTGGTAGGGAGCCTAGCCACAAGCTGAGCACCTACCCCTTTCTGAATGGAAATGCCTAATCTAAAGAAAAGGGAATCCCCAACTTTGTAGTTATAGTCGTGGCTAGCCATGCAGTTCTGTAGTCTCGTCATGAAGCCAATCGTGTCTTCTCCCAACTCCCCCAGAGTCGTAAAAGCGACAACTCCCAAGTCGTATCCATGCTCGTTACATTTGTCCAAATATTTATTACGTTTGCGCGTAACAACGTTAGAGATGGCAATCCCAGGCGTAAACGCAACCCTCTCGCCCCCTGCGAAAGGGGACACCCATGTGACGTCGAAGCAAACGTCTCGACCCTCCTTCCAATTGTATACAAGTATATCCGCGGGCCTAAGGGCATTTGCGTTGTCAGGTAAGAAACCCAGCTTGACTTCCTTACGGGCTGAGACACCAGATTTAAAACACATATCCACCACCACGTCTCTAACTAGATCATGCCTAAATTTGAGACCCACTTCACTGGCGCAGTGTAGGGCGTGATCCCCAAAGGCATCCATATCTCTGCCGCAAAAAGAACATAAGCTACCATCAGCAAACATATCAATACCCAACCTATAACAAAGTATGGCCCTAAATTGGTGAGGCCCAATAGATTGATGTAGCCCAGTGATTGGGATATCTTGGGTAGTCTTGAGAATGGCTCAGCCTATTACATTGCCACAAAATGCAATCACGTTTAGACTGGTTGAAACTGCTGGGGATACTTTTCTTCACCATATCAAAGTACAACACTGCCAGAGAATGATGGGTCGGGGGCCAGTTGCTTTGATACTAAGAGAAGAAGGGGGGGGCCACAGACCTGACTGAAGCTAAGCAAGGCCTGCCGGAAGATGAGATGGCGCGCGGTGTCTATGTCCACCCGGAGAATGGTATTCTGCACCTGGGTTGTCTGAAGACAGGAGGCCAGTTAGCAGTAGTGGCTAGAATCCTTCATAGTGTAAACCCCCAAACCCCCGTCCTTCATGGGCAACGACGCTATGCGCATCTGGTAAGGACCGAAGCCAGCACCATCACTAGTGACCAAGTGTCTTAGGAACTGTCATAAATGCTGGTCATACAACTGAGAAGACTGGTGCAAGACAGAGGGGCTAGTGGTCCTCATAGTGAAGTATAAGCGAGACACCCCAGCACAATTTCTGAGGAGAAGCAATTCACTTTGTGGATCCTGCAGAAGCTTCAGGGACTCCATTAACTGAAGAGTTTTCTCCACTCTGCGCTGAACCAAATCGTTGCAAAATCTAGCATCCATACTAATAGGGCCTCCTAGAAGATTCACACCTCTTACCGTTCTACTAATGTTGACCGGGAACACTCCAATATCCAAGCTTCTGGGGTCTGTGTTGGGCCAGAATAACTTAGTTATTCTAATATTGAGGGACAATCCTCTGTTGCTTCCCTCAGATTGGATAATGTGTAAAGCTTGAGCCACCTATAGAGTGTCCCCAACAATAGTCCCATCATCTAAATACCAGGCATGCATATCCAAGGTACACTTAGAAGTAATTTTTAAAATAAGGGGGTGTAGTGTCAGAGCAAACAGAAGAGGGCCAAGAAGGTCTCCCTGTTGGATGCCCTGAGCTGACAGAAGAAATTTGTCATTGTAGTAGAGCATAGCCGACTTTGCATAACAAAATTCAACACATCTAGAGATAACAGGGCACCTGGACCTGACTTCATTGATGATTGCAGTTCTTTCCACCAAATTAAAAGCATTGTTGAAGTCTATTAAAAGCATGCACTTGGTGGAAGAGTTACCTTGAATCTCCAAAATTCTGTTTTCTGAATGCAAAATGCCTTCCCCACCACATTGGACTCCCACGCCAAATTGGTGATCTCCAAGGTAAGTAGCCATTTCCTTGTTAACCCCTGACGTAGCCAATTTAAATCAAAGTCTCCGCCAGATAGTTCCTACTGCAATGGGCCTTATGCACCCTCCAGGCTTGATCAAGGGGGTAAGAGGGGCACTCGCAATGTGTGCGCCAAGCACTGCTGGACATTTACCTGCTAGCCACAGGTTAACTACTCATGCCATAGAACACAAGAGGTCATCGGCTACTGCAGCAGCAGGCCCACTAAAGGCATCCAGAAGATGTTGGGCTCTGAGGCCATCTCTCCCGCATGATGTACCTTTAGGAAACCCCTTGATGGCGCTTAGAACTGCTGATTTGTCTACACAAAGAGGCTCAACCATAATTGGGTCTATAGGAATGTAAGGAAGCGCCGCTGTAGGGTGTTTATGGCTGAGCTCAGCAAAAGTATCTTGAGTGCACGTGGCTATACCACTGGAGGCTAGCACTTTGATAGCAGCCGTGTACTGGCCTAGGCTCAATTTCCTCCTGCACGCTGCAAGATTGGAACTACTCTGCTTTTGCGCGATGTTCGGCCCACTTCGCTGCTATCTGGATTGCTCCAAAATGGACTGTACCAAGCCATAACTCTCACTGACATCACTCCATTGAAGTAACATCTGGTTGATACTATCCATCTGTAGTTTCTTCTTGGTCCCTGACCTCTCTTCTGCGGTTCCCTTGGGTGTGTATTATTATTATTATTATTATTTTATTTTATTATTATAGAAGAGAATTTCATTAAAGGGAGAAAAACAGTTTACATCGAGTTGGTAGGAAGCCTAGCAACAAGCTGGGCCCCTACTCCTGCTGAATGATAATGCCTAATCTAAAAAAAAAAGAATTTCCAACTTTGTTGTTGTAGTCATGGCTAGCCATACAATTCTGCAATCTCGTCATGAAGGCAACTGTGTCCTCACCTAGTTCTCCTAGGGTCGTAAAAGCAAGCACCCCTAGGTCGTACCATTGGTTATTACACTTATCCAAGTATTTGTTGCGTTTGCGGGTAATGGCATTGGAGATGGAAATTCCCGGAGTAAAGGAAACCCTCCACCCCCGGTGAAAGGGGACACCCCTGTAACGTCAAAGCATACATCACGACCATTCTCCCAGTTATATACAAGAATGTCGGTTGGCCTCAATGAGTTTGCGTTGTCGGATAAGAAACCCAATTTAAATTCCTTCCGGGCTGGGACACCTGCTTTGAAGCACATATCTGCTACCACGTCTCTAACTAGGTCGTGTATGAATTTGAGGACCACTTCGCTTGTGCAGTGTTGGGAATAATCTCCAAATGCATCCATGCCTCTACCACATATGGAGCAGATATTATCCTCTTCAAACATAGATATGCCAAGCCTATACCGAAGGACGATCCTAAATTGGCGAGGCCCAATAAATTGCTTCAGCCCAGCAATGGGAACAACTTTGAGGTAGTCCTGGGCATGAGCCTACCTGTTGCACTGCCACAAGATGCTGTCACGTTCAGACAGTTGGAAGTAGCTGGGGATGTTCTTCTTCCCCATATCAAAGTATATCATTGCCAAAGAAGACATGGGTCGGGGGGCAATAGCTTGAGTGCTGAGAAAAGAGGATGGTAAGCCGTAAACTTAACTGAAGCTGGACATGGCATGCTGGAGACTCTGGTGATAATCTGTTTTCCTGTGTGTCTTGAGTATGGTGTTCTGCATTTCGATGGTTTGCAAACAGGAGGAAAGATAGCAGTAATGACTGGAGTCCCCCATGGTATACACACCCAAGCCCCCATCTTTCATGGGTAGAGTGGTTGTGCGCATCTGGTATGGGCCAAAGCCAGCTCCATCACTGGTAACCAAGTGCCTAAGAAACTGGCAGAGGTGCTGGTCATAGAACTCAGCAGCCTGATGAAGAGCAGAGGGGCTAGTGGTTCTCATGGTGAAGTAAAGGCAGGACACCCCTGCACAATTCCTTAGTAGGAGCAGTTCACTTTGTGGGTCCTGCAACATCTTCAAAGTCTCCATTAGCTGTACTGTCTTCTCAACCTTACTCTGCACTAAGTCAGTGCAAAATTTAGGGTCCAAGCTAACAGGTCTACCAAGCAGCTTCACCCCTCCAACTGGTATGTTGATGCTAGCAGGGAAAAACCCTCTCTCCAGGCTCATTGGTTCAGTATGTGGCAAAAACAGTTTTTTTTTATTGATGTTGAGGACTAATCCCCTGCTACTTCCCTCAGATTGAATGATGTGCAGTGCTTTAACCACCTCCATGGTGTCTCCATCAATGGTGTCATCATCCAGATACCAGGCATGCATATCAATGGATCACTCTGAGGCAATGCTGAGTACAAGAGGATACAGAGTCAGGGAAAATGTAAGGGACCAAGTGGATCCCCCTATTGGACTCCCTGAGATGAAAGGAGGAATTATCATTATAATACAGCTTTCCAGGTCTGGAGTAGCAGAACTCAACCCACCTGGAAATGCTTGGGCATCTACACCTAACTTCCTTGATTATTGCAGATCTTTCCACCAGATTGAAGGCATTGTTGAAGTCAACTAAGAGCATGCACTTGGTTAGGGATCTACCTTGCTTCTCCAAAAGTATGTTAGCAGAATGCATAATACCTTCTCCACCACATTGAACCCCAACTCCGTATTGGAAATCCCCTAAGTAAGTGGAGATTTCTTTGATGACTACAGAAGCATCTAATTTGGAGCAGAGCCTCCTCCAGATGGTACCAACATCAATTGGCCTTATGCCTACACCAGGCTTGAGTAGAGGGGTCAATAGAGCACTGAAAATGTATTCACCAAGCACAGAAGAACACTTACAATCTAGCCATAGGTTGACCACCCCAGTGATGGAAGCAAGGAGCTCATCAACAACAGCAGATTCTGGCCCACTAAGGGAATCCAGAAGGTGTTATTCTCTGAGGCCATCTCTGCCACATGAGGTCCCTTTGGGGAACCTTTTAATTGCACCAAGGACAACAGATTTGTCCACACAGAGAGCCTCATCACTAATGGAGTCTGCAGGGATGTGGGGAGGTGGAACAGAAGGATGTTTTTGTCACAGCTCATAAAGTGTGTCAGGAGAATTGGGGGCAATGACACTTGATGCCAGAACCTTAATGGCAGTTGTGTATTGGCCATAGCTCAGATTCTTCTTGCAAGCTGCAATGTTAGAGCCCCCAATCATCTTGTTGTTATTTCTGACCTTCTGAACTTGCTTAGGAAACTCCAGGAGGGTATGCACCATGCTGATACAGCCATTAGTCTCATTCCACTTGACCAGAGCTTGGTTGATGCTGGCTGTTTGGAGCTTTTTCCTAGTCCCTAACCTCTCTTCCATAGTGCACCTATGTATGTATAGACATAAAGTGCAAACTGGCAAAAGAAACAGGTGTAGCTATACATATAAATCTGTTGGGTTGGCTATGACCTTATCTAAGGAAGCTTTCAGAGCTCTGGAGAACTGGAGACTGATTTAGGGGGTATGCTGGCCATTTTGTTGAATTTCTTCTTGAACACTAGGTTAAGCAAATCCACATCCATGGAATCAGGTGCTATAGGTTCCCCTTTGTCCAAGGGCTCAGAGTTGGGAGGCATGAGTTTGTCAATGCCCATGCACTAGGAAATCAGCAGAGGAGCTATTGTATGGTCCAGAGATGATGTCCCCTTTGTGCATCCTGCAAGGCCTTCTCCAAAAGTAAATATGCATGCACTCTGTGCATAGCCACATTTATAAATTGGAGAGAACTGACTCCCAAGCACAATACACTGTTATGTCTTTGCTAATCCTTTCTCTGCATACAAGCTTGGCTCATTGGATGAGAGGTGTTTGTCCTATAAGTGCCTGTAGAAACCGGTTATGCTTAACCCCCTCCCACCAACCCCATTGTTACACCCATCTAGGTTCCTAAAGGGGCAGTGGAATATGGAATCACAATGCAGTCCCTCTTCCCCTTTCTCTGCTAAGTCTTGGGACACAGAACAAAATCTAGTTCTAGGCATAAGGGAAAGAAAATTAAAATGAAGAAGAAAATAGAAAAAGTTGTGATTGTAAATGCACAACAAAGTAGCAGAAGGCCAATTTTTACAACCCAAAATACAATCTAAGGCAATTTCCGCTGGAACCCTAGAAAGAACTCTATCAACTATGTCTGTATATACAACTGTGTACCTAACTCTAAATCGTAAACCCCTGTCAAACGAAGGTGAAGAAGATGAGAATGAAGACATCGTACCTTGGAAGAATGTAAGAATCTCCATCTGAAGTACTGAAATCATCCTCCCCTGAATCTCCCAAAGTTTTCCCTTATTCTTCCGACACGGAGCTTCTCTCTCTTCTTCATATTATTATTATTATTATAAAAAAAAGACTTTCATTAAAGGGAGAAAAACGTTTTTACATAGCGTTGGTAAAAACGTTATTATTATTATTATTATTTTTATTATTATTATTATTATTATTATTATAAAATAACTTTCATTAAAGGGAGAAAGACAGTTATATTGAGTTGGTATGTAGCTTAGCCACAAGGTGAGCGCCTACACCTTTTTGAATAAAAATGCTTAGTCTAAAGAAAAAAGAATTGTCAATTTGTAGTTGTAATTGTGACTAGCCATGCAATTCTGCAGCCTTGTCATGAAGTCCACCGTATCCTATCCTAGCTCACCTAGGGTAGTAAAAGCGAACATACCTAAGCCGTATCCATGGTCACTGCATTTGACTAAATATTTATTTCGCTTGCGGGTAACGGCATTGGAGATAGCCGTCCTAGGTGTAAAAATAACTCTCTCGGTGCCGGCAAAAGAGGACACCCCTGTGACGTCAAAGCACACATCTCGGCCCTCCTCCCAGTTATAAACAAGTATATCCGCGGGCCTCAATGAGTTTGTATTATCAGCTAAGAAGACCAACTTAACTTCCTTGCGTGCAGAGACATCGGCTTTAAAACACATGTCAGCAAAAACATCCCTAACCAGATCATGCCTGAATTTGAGGCCCACCTCGCTAGCACAATGTAGGGCATGATCACCATCAACATCCATTACCCTACCATAAAAGGAACAAGGGATGTCCGCAACAAAAATTGGTATACCCAATCTATAACTGGGGATGGCCCTAAACTGGCGAGGCCCAACTGCTTGGTGTAGCCCAGCGATGGGGATGACCTTGAGGTAGTCTTGGGCATGAGCCATTCTGTTGAACTGCCACAGGATACAGTCTCTTGTAGTCTGTTGGAAGCAGCTGGGAATATTCTTCTTCACCATATCAAAGTATAACACTTCCAGGGCATGCATGGGACGTGGGGGAGTTGTTTTAATACTGAAAGAAGAAGGGGCCAAGCCACAATTCTGACAGAAGGTGTTCAGAGCTTGCTGGAATCTCTGGTGAATGTCTGTGTCCCTAAGCGCCTTGAGGATGGAGTTCTGCACCTGAGTTGTCTGTATGCAAGAAGATAGATAACAATACCTGTTGGAGCCCAACATGGTGTACACTCTTATACCCTCATCCTTTATGGGTAGAGTAGCTATGCGCATCTGGTAGGGGCCAAAGCCAGCTCCATCACCCGTGACCAGATGCCTAAGGAACTGGCTTAGGTGCAGGTCATATTGCTTAGCAGCCCGATGCAAAAATGAAGGGCAAGTAGTCCTCAAGGTGAAGTACAAGCGAGACACCCTGCATAATTTCTAAGGAGAAGTAATTCACTCTGAGGGTCCTGCCGGAGCTTCAGGGAATCCATTAGCTGAAGGGTCTTCTTCACCTTGTGCTGCACCAAGTCATTACAGAAGTTAGCATCCAAACTGACAGGACCACCTAACAGCTTCACTCCCTTGGTTGGCCTGCTGATGCTTGTTGGGAAAACACCAATCTGTAGGCTCCTGCGGTCTGTGTTGGGCCAAAATAGCTCTGTCTTGTTAATGTTGAGGGATAGGCCTCTACTGCTGCCCTCAACTTGGATAATGTGTAAAGCTTTAGCTACCCTTAAGGTTTCACCTACAATAGTCCCATCATCCAGATACCAGGCATGCATATCCAAAGTGCATTCTGAAGCAATTATGAGTATTAGGGGGTGTAAAGTTAGAGCAAAAAGTAAAGGACCCAGTGGGTCCCCCTGTTGGACTCCCTGAGCAGACAAAAGGACATTGTCATTATAATAGAGTTTGGTCGGCTTTGCGTTATAGAACTCCACCCACCTAGAGATGCAAGGACATCTGCACCTAACTTCATCAATTATGGCTGACCTGTCCACCATATTAAAGGCATTGTTGAAGTCAATCAAGAGCATACAATTAGTTGAGGAGTTACCTTGCATCTCCAACATCCTATTTGTTGAATGTAGGATGCATTCCCCACCACATTGGACTCTCACTCCGAATTGGTAGTCCCCTAAATAGGTGGCCATATCCTTGCTGACCCCAGAGGCTGCAAGTTTGGAGCAGAGCCTTCTCCAAATGGTACCCACTATTGGCCTGATGCCCCCCCAGGTTTGAGAAGAGGGGTCATATGTGCACTGGCAATGTATGCACCTAGCACAGCAGGACATCTTCCAGCAAGCCACAAGTTGACAACTCATGTCATAGGTACAAGAAGGTCATCTGCAACTTCAGCAGCAGGGCCACTAAGGGCATCCAGGAGATGATATGCTCTTAGCCCATCTCTGCCACATGATGTCCCTTTGGGGAACCCTTTGATTGCACTCAAAACAGATGCATTTTCCACTCTAAGTGCCTCAGCACTGAAAGGGCCTTCAGGAATGCAGGGAAGTGGAGCATCTGGGCGCTTGTGGATCAACTTAGAGAGAATATCTGGGGAGTAAGGAGCAATGCCACTTGAAGCAAGAACCTTAATTGCAGCTGTGTATTGGCCGTAGCTCAATTTCTTTTGTAGGCTGCCAGGTTAGTGCACTCATTACCCTTGTTGGTGTGCTGACTCCTTTGAGTAGGCGTCTCTAGAAGGGTGTGCATCAGGCTTAGATACCCATTAACTTCATTCCATTTGAGCAAGGGTTGGTTGATGCTGGCAGTCTGCAACTTCTTCCTGGTCCCTGATCTCTCCTCCATGGAACATTTAGGTGTGAACATATTTAAGGTGCAAACTGGCATCAAAAGCAGATGTAACAAGGATGATAGCTCCAATGGGTTGGCTAAGATTCTGACCAAAGATGCTTTAAGAGATATGGAGAACTGAAGCATACACTGAGGGGGTATACTAGCTATAGTGGGAATCTTTTGTTGGTAAACCCTATGGAGAAGGTCCACATCCAATGCATCATAGGTAACAGAATCCACATACACCAAAGGCACAGAGCTAGGGGGTCGGGTTTGATAATGCCATACACGAAGAAGTCTGTTGAAGAGCCACTGTAAATGCTGACAATGATGTCTTTGTGTTTCCTACAAGGCCTTTTTCAAGAGTAAATGAGCATGCAATCTGAACACAACCACATCTGCAGCTGGGAAAGAACTGACTCCCAAACATTGTACACAGAGATGTCCACTCTGATCCTCTCCCTGCACACCCTCATAGCCTCCATAGATGGTAAATGTTTATCCTGCAAATGTCTGTAGAACCCTGTTCTACTTAGCCCTCTGCCTCCCACCCCATTGGTGCATCCACCAAGATTTTTATAGGGGCAGTGGAACATGGTATCAAGCAAGAGCCGGCGCGCCCGGCGGCCCCCCACACACATACCTCATTCTCCACTTAACATGAAGACACTGACGATGCTCTAGTTCGAGGCATTATGCACAGTAGATACAGGAGGAAATCGAAAATTTTGTAAATGTAAAAACTAAACAAAGCAACTAGTGGCCTATATGTACGCCCAAATACCCAAATGTGACTGATTTCTACAAGAACCCTAAAAACTACTCTAAACCCAATTACACAAATGTGAACATTTGCTGCGAAATCCCCAAAGAAGACTCTGAACTCTAAGACTACATATACAGGTATGAATCTAGACCTACAAATAACTCGAAAATCTATGTTAACAGTGGAGAAAAAAGATGTGAAAGAGGAATGAATACCTTGAACGATACCCACACACATCGCTCTAGCAAACAACTCCTGAGAACTCACCAGCTTTAAATGAACTCGAGACACATGGATTGAATGAACTCGAACCATTTGAATTTAATTCCCGCTCAAGATCTCCTGGATTTAATGAAGTTACAACTCCCAAACAAGCATAAGAAATGATGAAAATTCGCCTCCATTAAAGTCGCCTCCATTGAAACCCGGAGCTACTCTCTCCTCCAACCTAAATATTATTATTATTATTATTATTATTATTATTATTATTATTATTATTAATATTGAACCAATGTATTAAAGTTTTAATTATAAACAAAGTATTAAATATCTTAACTTAATGGTATAAGTAACTCAAAAAAAACCCGCTTCAAACGGGTATTCCCCATACCCGCTCTGCCCAATTCTGATGGGTAACGGGAAGGATATAGGTTGTTTTCTTTAAACGGGAAGAGGATGGGATTCAAGATCATTGCATCTCAAAAAAAAAAAAAAAAAAAGCATCCATAAATCCACTATTCTAATCTAATGACTAAAATGGCAACCAACTTGCGGTGTATTATTGTAGTTAGGGTGTTTCCCGGTCACTTTTAAGTTTTTAGTCTCATTCATTGAACTTGAAACTCTATATAAAACGAGATGACTTATGTCCCAATCAGAATATGGATTCTATCTAGGCGTGACTTCGGCACCTCCAAGATTTCCCAAAATATTTATTTTGTTTTTCTTTTCATTTCTATTCGACTATTCTTTCTCTTCCCTCGCTTTGTTGGTCTATTGAAATTTTGAACTCCAATCCAAAATAGTACTCCATTATCCATTCATCCTCATCGAAGGACCAGGTAAGATATGATCATAATGATATGAGACTCTATGACAAAACAGATTCCACTATTAGTATTCATTTGATTGCTTGGTTAAGAAGCTAAGAAACTAAGAACTAGTGTTATGTTTTCATTTTCTTTTTTAAGCTATGGTCAACTACTATCTATGTTTATTTTTGGGTTTATGTTTTTCAAATACGACATGCCCCAGTGTATCAACCTTTTGTGTTGAGGCTAATTAGAACACGAATTGTTTGGTTAACGTTTTTTATTTATTTTGTTTTTTTCTTTTTCTCATTTTGGTATAAATTTTGCAAAATCAAACCACTTGATTTGAAACTAATAAAACATAATAGAATCATGTCTCCCGCCAACTGTCTTCCCTGATAGTTGATCAATCTTTTTGAAAAACAATTAATAAATGTATTTGAAAAAATAGATATCATGTTTTTTTTATGTGATTCATTTAAATCTGACTGATTTATCTGGATCTGATTGAAATCACCTGACTCATCTGGATCTGACTTAATATATTTATTTTTTGAGTCAGATCCAACTCATCTGACTCAAAAATATATGAGATAATGGTTTGTTCCAAAGAGTCAAATCTGACTTAAAAAAAAGAACGGTCTGATATCTAACTTAGGACGAGTCAGATTCAGATACCGAGTCAGTAAAAAACAAACATAGTGATAGTCTTGAATCTTGATTCTCTTGAACTCTTCTTCTTATATTCACGTGAGACAAAGTCTACCTCCTTCGATGTGCCACATTCGACTATTTCCCGTTTCCCATCACGCGGGACACCTGACACTTTTGATCCTCCATATGTTTCTGACCATGTTCTTCCTAAACTCTAGACACTAGAAGCTAATTTCTTGGAAATGAATGATCTGTGGCATTCTAGGCAGTTTGTTGTCTGTTAGCGATTGGGACAATGGTGAAAGTTGTAAATCATAGAAGTTAATGATCCATGTACCACAACCATGACTTAAGCACTTTGATTAAGATTTATTTAAGAATAGCATCAGAGGCTAAGACTACGTTTAACGATCCGAAATCAAGGACTTAGAGCTTAGGACTTTAACCCTAGGTTTTATTAGTATAGTTAGTATTTGGATTATTCCTAACAATGTTCGTAGCATTATTATTATTATTATTATTATTATTATTATTATTATTTATTTATTTTAAAGAACTTTATTATTATTATTATGGAAAGCGCTTACTTTATTATTATTATTATTATTATTATTGGATAAAGAGTATTTTTATAAGAAACTAGTTGGAAGTATAACAAACTAATCTCCAACAACGTACTACATTAGTTGAACAAGTTGCCGTGCTACCCTACCAACGAGCCTCATGAGGAACCATCCAAGGGAGCCGAAGCTGATAGGGGGATGGTCGCAAGGAGGGAAAGCTAACTCTACCTTCCATGTCAAATTATGCAGTATTGCACCATCGTGGACTCGAACCTGGGACCTCCTGGAGCGCATCAAACCTTTTGAGGAACGGGGATGACCAGCTGAGCTAGCTACCCGTTACCTTTTTAGATGATTATTATTATCATTATTATCATTATTATATTATTTATTTTTATTTTTATTTTATTTTTCTATTTTTGGTTTTGGTAACTTCAACATGGATTTCATTTCTAGCCTACCCTAACTTGTTTGGGACTAAATGCTTGATTGTTATTAATTTAATATGGGAGATCCGTAGCGAGGCTTAGTTTAGAGTTTGAAGGGGAAAAAAATATCTTTTACAAGAGCAAAAACCCCAACACCACTAGAACCACAACTACAAGAGAACAACAAAAACACCAGCAACAACAGCTCCAGCAGCAACAAAAACAAGAAAAACAGTAACAACGACAACCGCCACATTAACTAATTACCACTTCTGGGAGGCTGAGGGAAGGACGGACCTATTAAAGGGCTAACTCAGACTGTAGCCCTCTATATTTTTGGTCAAACAAAAGTTGGGTATGGAAAAATTATGAGAATTTGTATCTAACCCTCCTAAAATTAGAATTAGCTAGTATAGTTAGCGGCCAAATAATTTTTAGCCCATAAAATAATGGAAATAAAATTAAAATTTTGTTTAAGACATGAGTTTTTTCTGTTCTCACCTTATTTATTTTCTCATTTTTCTTTTATAAACTAAAAATTCTTTTCTCTAATCACGTCTATTTGTCTAGTATCTTATAAGTAAATTTTAACTTTTCATTTATTATGCAGTTCGTTCTAAAAAAATTGTCACGACCTTTGACCGCATTGGCAACGAGTGATGTTCCAGTCCTACCTAAAGAAGATTTCTGGATCCTTCCCTGGGCTTAGGTGAACATATGATCTATCCAAAAAGGCATAGCCTGGCCCTTAAGTTACCAATCATATAGATCCCTCTTCAAGAGCATAGACGGCCCTTAAGTTACCAATTATATAGATCCCTCTTCAAGACAGTTTATTATAAAACCCAAGTTAAATCACCCTAGGAACTCATACGAAGTTACTCTTTAATTGACGAACAAATTTTTCCCTCATTGTTTTTATAGGTAAGAGGCGGATAACCCAAATAATCCTATTAAGTGAACATTACTATCGCACCTTGCCCGAATCCTCAAATAGACGGCGGGGAGCAACATTTGTTGCCTTATAGGCGTCCAAGAAACATTACTTATATAATAGGTTTTAGGAAGTCTATATAGTTCTCTAAGGTTTTAACCTCCAAACATCTATCGGCTCGGTAAACATTCAAAACGACGCACAAGATATAGTAATCGTTTATAGGCTCCCACAAAGAGTCTAAGTTTCTTTTTTTTCTGGTTGGAAAGGTTATATATATTAATTAATTTATATAATAAAATAGGTTAGTAATCTCTTGCTTATTAAAAACATTACAAAAAATAGTGAGTTTGTGGACTTGTTGTTGCATATGTTTTGATATGTGTTGTAGGTTTTAAATTTTAGATGCCTTTGCCATAGTGTCCGCCACTGTGTTATTTTTTTTGTTGACATATTGTATTGTGCTTGTGGAATATTCTTCAGAATAGACATATACTTGGTGATTGTGTTTTCCATTTTCCATGGAGCCTTTGAATCTTTGTTGTTAACTATATCCTCTAATTGCTTGCAGTCTATTGCTATGGTTACACTTGATATTAGATTAACGCTTAACCAGTTGCTTGCTATTAATAGTGATTCTGCTTCTGCATGGAATGCCGAAGAAGCCCAACTCGATCCCGCCGTAATATGTATATACTATTCATTGCCTACCTAGTACAATAAGAAAACATAACCCATAGATAAATCTTCTTCCTTAAAAGAAGCATCAATAAATATGATCTAATATGTATCCATTGCAGACCATAGAGGTCTAATTGCTTCTGATTGACCCCGAGGCCAAGGAGGTGATGGATTGTTGGGAATTTCTTGGAGATGCTTTTTTAATTTGATCAATCAAAGTGATGGGCGAGGAGTGATATTTTCAAATATCACAGAACATCCGTATTTCCAAATGAACCACATTTTATTGGAGAGGGGCGAGCATGTGGGAAAAGCTATCCAATTAAAGTAAATAAAATTGTTACACAGAGTAAATAAAATTGTAGTAACTGATAAAACAAAGTGCAAGCCCCAAAATTAAACCCATAAAGCAATATATCCAACAGAGAAGCCATTTCACTTTCTATGAAATCTTAAAAAATTATTTATAATGAGCGAAACTATATAACAGAGTTCTGCCGGTTTTTATGCTTTATGCAACAGAGAAAATATTAAATATTGGTAAATTCTTTTGATTTGTGAAATTAAATTTTTATTTATTAACTTTACATGTTTACATTGAGGTGTTTTAACCGTGCGAGTTTATCTTATCCTTCAAACTAGGCCTTGCTGACCCCATAAAGGAAAAAAGATTAGAAGAACATAAGATTTATCAGGGACTACAATTCGAACCAAAAAAAAAAACTACCTCTATTGAAACAAACTTAACTGTCTTTAACAGAAAACCTTAATTAGTTGTTTCTCTGTTATAAGCTCACACAGATGAGTTGTACGTGTGTCTGTTAAAATTAGTTATGAGCACACATGTGATTGGTCCGTGTGGTAGAATAGACTTAGTCATGTACACACAGGTTTTGTACATGTCCTAGGAAGGTTCGGTTATTCTTTCCTTTAAATAAAGAACTCTGTACTCTCTTCTGTTAACAATGAAGTTAATCTTCTGTTAATAAATCAAGAGCATTTTTCACTCCATTAACACATTGTTATCATGGTATCAGAGCGTGGCAGAGTTCATGCTTAACTCTTCTTTGATCCTGGTAAATTTCTTTAGTTTTCTTTTAGCAAAGAATTTTCTGTGCTAGTGGTATCTGTTGTGTGCAATTTTTCAGATCTACTTATGATTGAAACGTTTCCTTGAACTTCAATAATGGAGAATCCTATATGAAACTTGCTCTCAAATGTTCCACTTAATCAACTCACAAATTTTGTTCATCTGAAACTCAAAGAGGACAACTACATTACCTGGTGTAATCTGATGAATCATGTTATTCAGAAATTCAAGCTCAAGAAATTTATGGATGAAACCTATGAATGTCCTCCACAGTTTACAATTCCAAGGAGTCAAACAAATGGAATTGAAAATCCTCTCTACACTGAATGGTTAGATGAGGATTCAACAATTAGAATGTGGATAAACTCCATAATTTCTGACTCAATGATAATATATTTTTCTAGATCTACTTCTTCTGTAGATTTATGGAAAAACATTGAAGATAGATTTGGAAGAGCTTCATCAACTCATTCAATACAGTTACGCACAAAATTTTTATCAGTTACTTAAGGTAATAAATCCATTACAACTTTAATAAATGAGATCAAATTTTTGTCTGATCAATTAGCTGCTGCTGGAGAGCTCATATCTGACAAGGAGCTTGTGGTAATCACTTTCAAGGCTTTGAATGAAGAATATATCCCTTTTGCAACCTCAATGAGGTATATGAATCCACTTGTTACTTGTATTGAGTTGCATAACAATTTGCTAAGTGAAGAGTCTGTCATTCTTGAGAGATCAAAACAACTCAAAGATGAAATCACTGCCAAAGTTTTTCTAGCCAACTCAACTAGAGGCTCATTCAGACATTCTTATTCTAACTCAAGAGGTTTCACTAGAGGTCGTCACTATAATGATCACAGGTTTCCAAATCCCTCCATTTTTCAAAGAAACTCATCTGGCAGAGGTTACTCTTCTAGTGAAAGGCATGTTTGTCAGATCTGTAACTCTTCTGGTCACACTGCTACAACATGTACTCAAAGATTGAATTTATCCTATCAAGGAAGATCACCTACTACTAATCTAAGTGCAATGTTGGCTTCTGCTGACATTTTTGATGATGAAGAGTGCATTGCTGATAGTGGTGCAACAAATCACATTGCACCAGATACAAAAGTAGTGCAAGAGACTACACCTTATGATGGCTCAGCAGTAATTCATGCTTCTAATGGAGAAGGTATGCTTATTACTCATAAAGGAAACTCTAGTAGGCTTGTTAATGATCACTCATTTGCTCTTAATGATATTATCATAGTGCCTCAATCTTCTTACAACTTATTGTCTATCCGCAAATTCACTTTTGACAATAATTGTTCATTAACTCTTGATTCTCATGGTTTCTCTGTGAAGGATCAGACCTCTGGGAAAATTCTTTTCCAAGGTCCACATAGACATGGCCTCTATCCCATCCCTTTCATCCATGCTCCTCATGATCTTGCCTCTACAATAAGTGACAGTATTCTTCTCCATAGAAGATTTGGTCATCTATCATTTCAAACTATGTAAAAACTTTGTTCATTGTTGCACTTATCTAGTATAGTAAATAAACCTTTCTTTTGTAATGACTGCAAGCTATGTAGATGTCAAAACCTTTCCTTTCAATTGTCTAGTTTTGTTGCTCAGCAACCTCTGGAGTTGTTGCACATAGATTTATGGGGTCCTTGTCATGTTGCATTTATTTCTGGTAGCTTGTACTATGCTAATATTATTGATGAATACACCAAATATTGTTGGATTCTTCCTTTGTCATCCAAGTCTGAATTTAAACATGCATTTGTTTCCCTTGTACATAGAATTGAGAATCTGTTGTCTACATCTGTCATTACAATCAGGACTGACAATGGTGGTGAATTTTTAAACACCTTTCTTAAAGAATTTTGTGTCACTAAGGGCATAACACATGAGTTATCTTGTCCTCATACACCAAAACAGAAATGGTGTTGCAGAGGTAAAACACAAGCATTTGTTGGGTGTCACAAGAACTCTCCTATCTCAGTCTGGTTTACCTAGTATCTTTTGGGTTGAGGCTATTCAAACTGCTAACTTTCTCATAAACAGACTCCAAACCAGGCCCATCAACTATGTTTCTCCTTATCATAAACTATTCAATAAATCTATAGATTATGCTTTTTTAAAAGTTTTTGGTTGTGCATGCTTTCCTTGGATGAAGCCTTACACCTCTAATAAACTGGAATAAAGGAGTAAACATTGTATCTTTCTTGGATACAATCTTCAGCATAAGGGTTATAGATGTTTAGAACCAACTACTGGCACCATTTTTATTTCCAGACATGTTTTTTTTAATGAGAGTTCCTTTCCATACAAAATGTTGGTCTCATCCACTGTCCCTGAAGCTCATAGAGTTTTATCACCATCAACCTTGCTTCCTTCTTCCACTTCACCTGTTTCTGCCTCTATTGTTACTTTGCCTTCATCCACTTCTGATAATCCTACTCAGCCACCATCCAATGTTCCTCCTGTTACCAGGAATGATCATAACATGCTTACTAGAGGCAAACATGGCATTAGAACACCTAAATCTTATTTTTCTACAGCTTATCCTCTGGAGGTGGTACTACTTGGAAAGGTTACTACTGTTCCTACTTGTATTAGTGCTGCCAATAAGGAAGAAGTCTGGAGAGTTGCTTCTGTTGAGGAGTACAAGGCTTTAGTTGATGCTGGTACATGGACTCTTGTTGATTCAACTGGGATTGACAACATTGTTGGGTGCAAATGGGTGTTCATGATTAAGCATAATCCAGATGGTTCTGTTGCTAGATATAAAGCCAGGTTGGTTGCCAAGGGGTTTTATCAACAACAAGGTATTGATTATGAGGAGACATTTAGCCCTGTGGCTAAAGCAACAACTATTAGGATTATTCTAGCTTTAACTGTTCAGTTTGACTGGAAAGTGCATCAACTTGATGTTAGTAATGCATTTCTGCATTGTGATTTAAAGGAGCAGGTCTATATGGCTAACCCACCAGGATTTATTGATAACTCAATACCTAATCATGTATGTCTCCTGCACAAGGCTATTTATGGCCTCAAACAGGCTCCAAGGGCCTGGTATAAAAAATTAAGTGCAGCTCTGCTACATCTTCAATTTGTGCATTCGAAAGCTGATTCTTCTCTCTTTATTCAGAAGGTTGGTTCTAAAATCACTATAACCTTGGTTTATGTTGATGACATTCTTCTAACTGGAAGTTCTTCAGATCATCTTCGTTCAGTTATTACTCACTTGCAAACTCAGTTTCCAATCAAGGACATGGGATGTTTGCATTATTTTTTGGGTTGGAGGTCAGGAGAGATTCTACAACACTTTTTCTTAGTCGGTCAAGGTATGTTATGGACTTGTTACTTAAGCATCACATGGAGGGAGCTAAGCCATGTCAGACTCCCATTGCTGCTTCAGCAGTTCTTAGTAAGGATTCTGGAGATTTACTGGACAATCCTACTGAATATAGGTCTCTGGTGGGTGCATTACAGTATTTGACATGGACAAGACCAGATATCTCCTTTGCTGTTAATTTGGTCTGTCAGTTTATGCACAATCCAAGAACATCTCATCTTGTTGCTGCAAAGAGGATTCTCAGATACATCAAGGGAACTATTCACTATGGTTTACACTTCACAAAAGGAAGCACATCTTTACTGGGGTATACTGATTCAGATTGGGCAGGAAATGTAGATGACATGAGGTCTACTGGTGGTTATTGTATTTTTTTTTGGGTCCAAATAATATCTTGGTCTTCTAGGAAACAGACAACAGTGGCAAGATCCAGCACAGAGGCAGAATACAGAACTCTAGCTCACACAGCTGCTGAGGTAGTTTGGATTTTTTATCTCCTCAAAGACCTTCATTTCTCAATCACAGGAATTCCAAGACTTGGGTGTGATAATATCAGCTCCATTAATCTTGCTTCCAACCCTGTGCTACATTCCAGAATGAAGCATGTTCAATTGGACTATCATTTCATTAGGGAGCTTGTCCAATTCAAGAATCTGGATATCTTCTATGTCCACACTTTGGATCAATTGGATGACATGTTCACCAAGGGTCTTCATGGTCCAAGATTTATGTTGCTCAGAGGCAAGCTCAGGGTTGTTGCACCACCCTTGCGCTTGAAGGGGCTATTGAAACAAACTTCACTGTCTTTAACAAAAAACCTTAATTAGTTGTTTCTCTGTTATAAGCTCACAAATGAGTTGTACGTGTGTCTGTTGAAATTAGTTATGAGCACTCATGTAAGTGGTCCGTGTGGTAGAATAGACTTACTCATGTACACACAGGTTCTGTACGTGTGCTAGGAAGGTTCGGTTATTCTTTCCTTTAAATACAGAACTCTGTACTCTCATCTGCTAACAAGGAAGTTAATCTTCTGCTAATAAATCAAGAGCATTTTTCACTCCATTAACACATTGTTATCAACCTCCTCCTACATGAACAATAGTGCAAGAAAAGAAAATAATCTTGCATGGGCCTCCACGAAGAAAGTGCAAAGACAATTCTCCCCTTCCATCCTAGTATCATCCACTGGCTATTTGCATCTACAATAAAATCCTTGTGGTAGCATGATTTCACTTATTTTTTCGCCTTCTTCGGTATATCTTTGTGCAGGGGGGTTGCAATAACCCAACCCTCGGATTCCTTACTAGCCATTGTTTATAAGTCTCTGGCCTCTCAACCCTTTGTGATCCCTTACATGCTATAATGTTCAAGGCCTCCTTACCGAGAATGTC